>NDXB01021178.1:8120-110296 GCA_002631895.1 Agapornis roseicollis
AAAAAAAAAAAAAAACACCAAAGCTTCAAAATTTCCTTTAGCTTGCTGATAAATTATGATAAATACACAGGAGGAAAACCACTGACCAGAAGAGCAAAGTTCTCAAGTGCAATACCTGCTTCTAAAAATGTCCTCGGCAAGAACGTGCTTTGCAACTACAGCAGTGGTTTTACACAACTTATTCTAATATATTGATTTTTCAGGCCACAGCTGTTGTCCTTTAGATTTCATTCTCAGCCATCCCTTCCTCTTGTAATAAATGCAACTAAAGCCACTGCAATATTTACTTCTGCCAACTTCATTCATCCAAGTGTGCCAATTTTTTTCCTCTTTTTGGCCAAAGTATTTTTTCCCTAGCTTGGCTTCAAAGTTGAATCCAAACTTTTTGGCTGTATCTCCCATAACTACTTACTGTATATTAAACAAAAAGCCACAAGGCATCAATGACAAAAGTAAGGCTAATTGAAAAATCTGCTTTTCTCAAGCATGTAACGAATCTGTTGCAACACTTGGTGATTAAGTGCCATTGCAGAGCATCTTTTGATGCAGAAAGCATCTCAGCTCCCTGTACATTTCAGTGCCAGCATGTCACAGCTTAAAAAAAGGAAGGTATATCCATCTACAAAACACAAACTTGGGTAAAGTCAGCGCATTAAGAGTTACGCTTCATTTATGCTCCCCAACTCCGTAAAAGGACAACTGTCTAGAAAGGGTGTTCACTTCTTCTACAGGTGCCTCTTCCCTTCTCCTTCCTTCTCCAACCCCAAAACACAGCATTAAATGCAAAGCATTGGAGCAAACTTGCCACAGCCAGGATGCAGTTGTGAGTGCTGAAGCAGAGCTGTCATAAATGTCACTGAACCAAGACTCCTAGGCTCAACTAAATTATTGGAATGGGTTCAGTATCACTGCCCCTCTTGTCAGAAACTGCACCTGTTTTTTTGACTTTTAAAACCAGCTATTAATGTCAACCATGATCTGAAGTCAATCACACCAGGAAGGCAGTGCTTGGATCTTGAAAACTCTAAGTATGACATGACAGATGTTAAAAGGCTTCCTTTGTTACTCCTGCAGCCACAACAGCAGCTACTCTGCTGCCAGGATATACAAGCAGCAAACACAAGCAAGGCTCGAGGTCAGTATCTCACACTGAGATGAGACACACATAGCAATGAAGGGCTTTTTGTTGTACAGGAACACATGAGCCTCTAATCCTGGCACTTCCATGAAAGCAAGACCTACATTTCAGACACTGGGTTAGAATAACATATGCCATGCATATGTTATTAAAAACAAATGCCATTTTTCCTACCTGCCCCCGAACAGTCCTGTAAGGGAATAAATACCCCATGCTACAAGCCTGCTTGTGCTGACAACTGTATTCCTGTATTTCTATGCCCTTTGTCTTTGAAGACTCCTGCACTGTCATTCTGCACCTGAAAAGCCACGCAGCCATCACACTCCAGCTCAAGGCCAGTTTTCTCTCCCTGGGCTCCTATGCTCACAGAGCAAGAAGCCAAACAAGCAACTCCTTCTTTACACCTAGCCTTAGACTTCATTTACAAAGTGGGTACCACTGGTGAATGTGCCTTTGTGAAAGGCCAAGGCTAAAATGTTTCCGTCTTCAGATGCAAACCACCACATTTGAAAAGGGATATCACAGGGATGGACAAGCAGGACTCCGAGCAATGTGCTCTTTAAGCCATGAACATGGCTTGTAAGCAGGTTCAAATCCTAAAAATCACTCTCGTCACATTATGAAAACACTGAACAGATTTTTGGCACAGAACAATAGTCTAAATACATGTTTCATCACAGGCTGCTGTGCATCTACAAGGACAAATAAGGACTGGAGCAACAACTCCTTTCAAGGAGACACATAGAAAATACAGGGTCTCAATACAGTAGACACTGAAATGGTATTTACTGGTGAAACCATCAAAAGCAGTCAAGATCCAGCAACCCTTCCTTTGTTACAAGCCAAGATACTGCTCCTGAGAGCAGTCTGGCTGCCAGGCAGCACTGCAAAGGAAAGTAGCAAACATCACTGCATTAGTCCTTACAACAAGGATGAATCTTGTGATGTGCAAGTGGCATTTCTTCTAGTTCCCCTCTCTCAGATGGTGCTATCATATGAGAATGACAAGGTAGTTTTCCATCAGGCTGTTGTCTCCTCACCATCTCCCCTCATGTGACAGTCACTGCTGTGATGAATGTCCCTCTAAAATTAGTGCTTGTCTCAAAAAATGGAAAAGTAAGATTTTGACACATTTTATCATTAAGCCTCTTTTTACAACTCATAGTGACATAATTGTTTTCATGGTCTGCACTTCTGAGGTCTGGTTTTCATCTCTTGCCCATCAATTTATGCTTGTGAAGTCCACAGCTATCTACAGAACCATCTACAAAGCAGTCTCTGCAGAATGTCATATATTGAAAAGTCACCCTGTTCAAGTCTGGAGGATTAGCTCTCTCTTAAACTTAAAGGATATGCAATGCAGAACTGACACCACACAGCTCTGAATTCCCCAACAGCATGACAAAACTCCTTCCACAGGCAAATGCAGTGGAGAGGCACATCCACCACTCAACCTTGATTGAAGCATTTCAAGGATTGTCAGACTTTTTTGCAGCCTCTCTATTCTAGCTCTCAGTGAGGGCTTCTGCCTTGATCTTACAGATCCTGTGTGGAGCACAGCACAAGGTTATAATTCAAAGCAGGTACTGCTTAGTTGTCTAAGCCTTCCAATTAGTGTCCATCACGTGCGCTTCTCATCCCTAAAGCTGCACTACACACTGTAGCTGCTTATGGGGCAAATAAACAAGTCTTTGTTATCCAAGTGTCCAGGATAATGCTCCCTAGTCATGAGTACCAGCAGATAAGAACAGCTTCCTGGAGTAAGAGGTGGAAGACAGATCATTAAAGAAAGAAAAGGTCAGTAAACAATTTGCTTTGCCTCAGACAAAACAGGTAAGAACATTAATTTGTCACACCACTTTCCATATCTGCTTTTATCTTCAGCTTTCCAGGGGAACCCACTCCAAGCTTACACTGAAGTCGGAAAGGGAGAACATAATCCTATTTGTGAACTACATGATCATATTTATGAACTTCATACATAGACAAGCAACAGGATGGAGCATGCAGCCAAGGTAACTGGGCAATTCCTTGCAGTACTCAGAAGCTTCAGGATTACCAGCCTTGCTTTGAAATCAAAGCCTATCACAAGAGATGACCTTGACAGGGCTACTCTGTTTCCTTCTTTACATCCTTTATATACTGCTTGAACAGTTGCACAGACAAGGACCAGAGAGATTCAACTTTGTCTGGAATTTCTGGACACTGAACAGCCCTGATAGAAAGGACCAGCTCATATCCAGAAGGGATTTGGCAGCTGTAGGTGCCCAGATCAACTGTGTAAGAGCTGCCCTATGGATTAACCATAGCAAAGTGCAGGAAGTTCAACACAAGTGGAAACAAGCAGAACTGCTGCATGTGTGCAGGCAATGATAGAGTAAGGACCGAGCATCCACTCAGAGGCATACTACTTCTTACTAGATGGTGTGAAGAAGATGCTCTGAAGATCCATCCCTCACTGTTTTGGCTTTGCTTGTAAGGGTCAAAGAAGAGACCTTGAAAAACACCAACTACTTCTATAGGTAAAAATCAGTCAGTTGTTTCCTCCTAGAAAACTGCTCATCCATTTACTAGGAAGATAATCCAGCCTGCTCTGTTTCTTATTCCAATTAAGACCAAATTCTGACTGCAAATTCAATAGGTTTCTAGATCCATGAAGGTATATGGCATTTATAGTTTATTTCCCTAACTAATTTGTGTTTCCTACCAGAAAACACCCAACTACCTTCCCATTCCAAGACGCAATGCACCTCCAGCTGACATCCCTAAACCAATTCAGTCTTGGAAGATTTTTCCTCAAAATCTACTAGCTTAGACACATCCTGAATAATGGGGCTGTTTTAATGTGGAGGATTACATAGGCCAGCACTCGGAACAAGTCCTCCTCAGGCAGCAACCCAATCCAAACAATCTTTGTTGGCTTCCACTTTAACCAGTTTGTAGATCTCCCCATTCCTGCCAGACTGCAAATAGAATACTATTTTTTTCCATAGGAACACTCTTCACATGGTATTTCCAACTTTGCTAGAATCAGGTGCCAAAACCATCCAAACCCCCACTATCCTATCAACTGTCATGCCAATTTGGTTTCTCTGAACTTAACAAAACTTTCCTCCTTTAACACTGTCTTTGGCTACCCATACTGGAAATGGCTATTTAGCCATAAGCTTAGCTTATGTCCTCTGAAAGAACAAGGCACAGGCCCAGATTTTTCAAGTGATTTGTCTTCAGTTCATTACCAAAGCTGAGATCATTCCCAAATCTCACAAAACGGCCTCTGTGGTTGCTAGAGTGAGCTGGGTTAGTTCTTGGCTATGTATTTGGATTTGACATTTCCTTCCATGATGCTAAGTGCTACATGCCCTTTGTGAAGGGAGCTATAAGAAATGAATCAGAGAATGGTTTGGGTTGGAAAGGACCTTAAGATCATCCAGTTCCAATCCCCTGCCATGGGCAGGGACACCTCACACTAGACTAGGCTGCTTAAGGCTGTGCCCAACCTGACATCCTTCATCTTAACAGTTTTAGCCTAGCATTAATGGAGGGGATTGTTGTTGGTTTTGGTTTGGTTGGTTTTTCAATACCTAACCAGGTGAAATGCCTGAACCAATATAATGTGAAAAGCTGCTTTAAATGGGGAGTAGCAACAGGGTTGTGAGCAATGTCAGTCTGACAATAGAGTTGTCAGAAGAAAGCATATTTTATAAGAGTAGTAAAGGTCATCAATAACAACTGTGGCCATCATAAACCACAGTTACAATATAAAAGTGACAGCCATGCTGATATAGGGCTGTTGGGTTTTTAACTACACCATGAAATATGACATTTCCTGGTGGTTTACATCAGTTACCAGCAGCAGGGCCATGTTCAGTGTGTGTCTGTTTGGTTGCAACAGTTGAGGCTCTATTTCATTATATAAATTGCATAATGGATGCACTGGGGTTTCAGATGCACAGCTGGGCTGTGGCTGCCCCAGTGGGATTTTCCAGTTCTTCTTGGACAAGCACTATGTGAGGACATGGTAGAGTTCCAGTCAGTTTGCAGTTGCTCTTCAGATGGATTTATCTTGCTGGATGCATGATGAAAGAATAAATACATGCAAAACCAAATAAAACTTTGCAGAAAGATGGGGGGTGGGAAAAGAAAAACTTGTCTATTAAAAATTTAATGTACAGGCCAGGCAGCAACAGCAGCTTGGTAGGAGGGCAGGCAGATATACAGTTGGTATCCCAAAAACTGGGCAGAAATCAGTATCTGTCTTCCTGACTCATATCAACATCAATCCACTGACATAGTTGCAAACTCTTCAGGATCTTCTAACCGTGATGTAAATGGCACGGTGATGTTATTAGGAAGTAAGTCAAGGATGTGAAGTGCCTTTCTCCATAGGTTAAGGATGACACCAATTTTACCAGATACTACTCAAACCAGCTCAGCCATGTTCCCAGCAACAAAACCCTGAAGAGACCAGAGCTATCCTTTCACACAAATTACTTTGGCATGAATGCAAAGCTTCGTCTTGGCCAATGGTTATCCAGACTTTTGCCATACTTCTACAAGCAAAGTATTGTTAAATAATAAATCTTATCTTAAGAACCACAAATTGTATCTATTAAGTTCAAAGAAAGGAAAAAGTGAAATCTCCTATCCTTGGACAAAAGAGGAGACATTGTGAATGACCCTCATTGTACAGGGAGGAAGTACCATTATAGAAAAGAAAGTCTGTTGTAAGCAGATAAAAGAATAGCCTAATATATATAGACAATAGATGAAGAAATTTGGCAAGGTTATTTCAAAAAGCATTTGTTCCACCAGACTGCTTTAAAGACCAATCTTTTCACCAGTAGCTTATCTCCCAACCAGTCATTTTCTTTGCCTTGTACCTTCATAACCCCAGAAGCCCCTATGCCCCTCAACCTGCTGCCTTCGCTGGGTAACAGAAGTCCATACAGCCGCTCATTCTCACCTATTCTGAGTCTGACCAGCTGGCTTCTGCCAAAGCCTGCAACAGGCAAGTTTTGCCTGCATTTCCCTCCCTGGAGGAAATGAATTCATTCCTTCCCTTCTAATCAGCCACAGAGGCTGTTCCATTATTCCATCCCACCCACACTGAATTTCAGGGGGGAAAATAAACCTGGAATATGACAAATGTTGTACTTAAGTGTGGTGGGGCAAAAGAGCACAAAATGAGGATCACCACCTTCAGTTTAGCTGTGTGGCTCATGTAAATTAATCCTTTAAATAGCCCTGAACACACAGCATATGTCTAACACATCCCACCCAACCCTGAACACACAGCTCCAGCTGCTGTGCCTGTGACACTGAAGTTGTCAAGGGCAAGCCAAACAGGCACTCAGGGGATTAGCCAGTACTTCTGGAGACAGCATCAACTCCTCAGAGTGTGTGGATTTTACAAGCCTAGGAAGTACAGAGGAATCCGACCAACAGATCCAAATGATTCAGGTTACACAAGTCCCAGAACAACACAAGGCACTGACAGCTCAATCTGCTCAGTGGAAGCACTTCCTGGCATCCCTCTCAATCCCCTCAGCATGGGAAACAGGGCTGGGATGAGCCCTTGGGACACAAAAGTGAGTGGTCTCTGCAAATAACCCCATGAGAAACTATATCCAGTGATGCTGTCTACCCCACCAGGCTGTGCCACCTCCTTCTGCTGCCCAGGCAATGAGGCTGTGCCAGAGATTAAATTGGTCCCCATGAAGCCTCCTGCCTGGTAGTCACAAAAGCAATTTAAAGCTTTATTTGTTCACCTTTCCCCCAACAGCTCAAGTGGGCCACGTGGTTCCATGGCTTGAGCCCTGAATTAAGAGCCAGAACAAATCATGTGCTCTCAGTCTTGTGCTTGTGCATCACAAAAATGCATGTGGTTCCCTCCTCTGCAGAGCATTAACACCTGATTTAGCAGCAAACAAATACTCTAAATGAATGCCAACAGGTTTATGTAATGCTGGACAAGATGCTCCTCCTTCTGTGTTTTAATCTAAAATATTAAGCCTAGATAACACAGAAGGGAAGCACTTGAAACAATGAGTGCTATGGAACATTATTAACAGTTTTCAAGCTTCTTTATTAAAGAAGTTGCAAAGATCTCAGCAAACCAGTGCCTAGAATCCTGACTTGAGGAGCATTTAATAATTCTCACTAGCAGGAGCTTACTACCCTTTAGACTGTGCATCCTCAAAGACAGGCAGTCAAACATACTTGAAATATGCCTGACCACTGCATCTTACAGCATTATCTGCACAACTTCAGCTTGGTAGAATTATCTTAGCATGAGCCTGGCATAAAACAGTGTCTAATCAGCCTTATTATCCTAAATTCTCAATTGTTTCCTGGTAAGCTGCATTTATGTCTTAGCTGATTATCCACTTAAACTATCAAGTACCAATTATAAAATGCAGCACCATTAACGTCACAGATGCTTGGATTCAGAGAGAAGCAACCCCAGATCATCTTGGGGACGATAAGTTGCACTACTGAGGCAGCAGACCTCAGTATGAAATGCCCGTCTCTGATTTAAAATCAATCATCCTGGTGTACAAATGACTCATTCCTAAACCAGACTTTAATTAGTTAGAAATAAATCACAGTATATGCTTGCTTACGGCACTGCTGCAAACTGGCACTAGGATCACATTCATATAATGGCACTGGCAAGTGCAATTCCTTGTGCAGTCAACAGAAAAGTGCCTCTTTTAACAATTGTTTTATGGCTCATCCTCATGGAATAAAATCCCCAAAATATTGATTCCCTTGTGAAGAGAGGGCTGAAAAACTGCAGCAGTTCTGTGGAAGACAACTTGTGATCCATCCCTGTTCACTTCACCAACTGAGCTCCTCAGGCTCAAGCAAACAGCAAACATCCAAAAGCAAAACTCATTCAAAACATTCAGTTCCAGAAGGTGGGATAAAGTCAACCTAAACCACTGCAGTGGCACTGTCAAGATCAAAGTGTCTCACTGTACATCCTCACTGCCTATGTCTACATGCGACAGTAACATCTTTTCTATCCTTCCCATACCCCTTAGAGAAAGCCAGCACTCTGGGTGCTGGAAATCAACCATCAATGCTGCTAAATCATTCAAAGGGTCACTGGCCTGGTTTTGACAATTCTCAGGCATGCTTTGGGAGTTAGCAATGTGCAGATACCACCCCAAGCAAGCAGTTTCCATATGACTGTCCTCTAGAAGTTGAAAGTTTAATTCTATAGGGATTAGCTGCACGTACCTGTGCTTTGGGTCCAAGTACAACTCTGGAACTGCCAGCCACATTCACCACAGTGAGGGTGGTAAAACACTGGCACAGCTTGTCCAGAGAAGTGGTGGATGAACTATCCATCCCTGGAGACATTCCAGGCCAGGCTGGATGTGGTTCTGGGCAACCTGATCTGGTTGAAGATGTCCCTGCTCATTATAGGGGGTTGAACTGGATGAGATTTGAGGGTACCTTCCAACCCCAACTATTCTATTCTACTGTTCTGTTCATTAATACTGATGCAGCCATTCTGGCTACGTAAGATTCCAGCTGCGGCACTGTAGTTACTCCCTTGCCACATGGCCTAATGGAATAGGCCAGGTTGTGGCTCCATTCCGATCATCCAAGAAGAAACATGAATTGAAATACCATGGGCCATTCACAATAGAATGATAGAATCAACTAGGCTGGAAAAGACCTTTGAGATCATCAAATCCACCAGAGAGAATGCTCTGTCTGGGAAGACTGATGTTTAATCCATTTTCAAGCTCTGACCAACTTTGCCTTAGGCCCCCAACTGTCTTCCTTTCCCTGTGTATTGCTTTGACAACATTACTTATGTTTGAGAATTACTGCTCTCTTATACCTTCATGGCTCCTTCAGTCCCCCCTTTCATGCCATCTGTTATCTTTCACTTGCCTATACAGATAGGCTTCTCACTCAATTGTGCAGTAAAAATACATCAAGGAAACTATTTTCCTTCTCACTTTCTAGTCCATCTGAACACCATTGTCACAAAAGACAGCTAAAATTGAGCTAAGAGTAGGAAAAAAAATTAAAGGAAAAAATATACAGAAGACAGAAAGCCAGGGGAATGGGTGCTCGGGTGCTCTGGAAGAGCAGGGTGGTACTAGTTTTGGCAGATCACTATAACTTGCATAGTTTTTAAAATAGAGTCATTAAATGGAATTGATGAGCAGGAGGAGAAACAAGCGTTCAAAGCAGAGCTGCTATAATCATCTAAGAAGTGCCATCCTGAAGCTGACCAGCCATCCATCTACCAGTATGCTGTCTTCAAGGAAGAGCATGCTTGAAAAAGCCTTTTATTTCCCCTCAGGATGTAATCCTTGGCTATTGAGAATCTCTTCTTAAAATGTCCATGGCTTAACACTGAGTAAATAGCTAGGACTCCAGCAGAAAGAATGCATTTTGGCCCTAATGACAGAGTAAGAGCACAAAAGGATTTAAAACCCCTCAACAAATGTCCCCTCCTCCCCATGTTTCTCCCTCTTCCCTCCAGAACTCTGATGCATTAAGCTGAAATTCACCCCACGTTTGGTGCCAAGCCAAAGTAATGTACAGAAAATGTCAAAAAAGACTTAGAAACATAGAACCATCGCTCCCAGAGGCCTTCTTCCAGTCCTTTCCACAGTGGCAGCAATCCTGTGCTCTGGAACTGCACTAGGCTGAGGTGCATGCCTACATTTATTTCTACAGCTGTACCTATGTACATGTAACTCTTCTCATTCAAAGTTCTCAAAGCATCTCACAAATAACCTGCAGAACCCTCTATTAAATCAGTTAACTTCACTTTTTTATGGATGGGCACACAGGAGAGTAAAGGTACTTTGCATCACAGAGCACATCAGTCAATCAGCTGGGAAGCTGGGAACTCCAACCTCACCTCCTTCCTTTGCTCAACTTGCCAAGCCACATGCACATCCCTTTCTTCTTATTTCATGAATTAAGTGCTTGTGTCAGCATAATTCCTCAATAAAAAGAACAAATGGGAATGCCCTTCTACTCTGCTCTTGTGAGAGCTCACCTGGGGCATTGTGTGCAGTTCTGGTGTCCTCAACATAAAAAGGACATGGAGCTGTTGGAACAAGTCCAGAGAAGGGCCACGAAGATGATCAGGGGACTGGAGCATCTCTCGTATGAAGACAGGCTGAGAGAGTTGGGTCTGTTCAGCCTGGGGAAGAGAAGGCTGTGTGGAGACCTCAGAGCAGCCTTCCAGTATCTGAAGGGGGCCTATAGGGATGCTGGGGAGGGGCTCTTCATGAGGGACTGTAGTGACAGGACATGGGGTAACAGGTTCAAACTTTAACAGGAGAAGTTTAGATTGGATATAAGGAAGAAATTCTTTCCTGTTAGGGTGGTGAGGCACAGGAATGGGTTGGCCAGGGAGGTTGTGAGTGCTCCATGCCTGGCAGTGTTCAAGGCCGGATTGGATGAAGCTTTGGGTGACAGGGTTTAGTGCGAGGTGTCCCTGCTTCTGGCAGGGGGGTTGGAACTGGATGATCTTAAGGTCCCTTCCAACCCTAACTAGTCTATGATTCTAATAGCTAACATCTCTTTTTAAAGGCAAGCATAAACCTTTTTGGTTTTCCTTTTTTTTAACCCTACAGAGAGAGTTACCTGGCCAGAATTGAGAAGGATGGGCAAGAAGGTTCAGTTTCCCAGAGACAGTTAGAACAGCATTCAGAGTATGGATCTATTAATCAATCAGGATAAATGCTGGATTGTACATGCTTCATAATCACTCCTTCTACCTGCGTTAATTCAAAATAGGAGCTATTGAGGCTAAAGTTTTATACTTCTTCAATGTGTTTTGCTCTTTTAAACAGAACAGAGTAGAAAAACTTTCTACTCGGCAAAGGAGCTCACTTGCAATACTTTACGTTGGGAATTATTTATGGAAGAGACCAAGCACAATTTGGAAATTAATAAACATTATCAAAAGAATCTTTTATATACAATTAAAGGTTGAGTTGAAGACTTAGATTTAGTGGACTGTGGAAAGGGAGAGGAAAGGAAGGAAAAGCATTACCTGGATTAAGATGACTTTGTAGGAGGAGGTCAGAATGGCAATTTATTCATGTAGATTAAGAGTTATGAAAAAGGAAAGGACTTGTCATCTGGAGAGAGGCTGATCTCTAGTACAAGGAGGTTAGCAATTATGGTTATAAAATGCTGCTGCTTCCCTAACATGGGACTGAACCCTCAAATTCCCCTGGCTGACAACCTACTCACCACCGAGTTTTCCCAGGAGGTTGAAATGCAAAGTCCCATGGTTACTGCTGAGCCCTAAAAACAACCACTTAGACTACCTGAAAAGACTGTACAGCTATAAAGGGGTAAGCAGTGAGAGCTTGATCTAGGAAGTCTTGCTGACTTGAGGCAGAAGTCTTCCAGAAAAGCGTGTCTTTTCCCGCTATAATCTCTCTCAGTATACAACCTGCAGCACAACCATTTGGCTGGCTGCCCTCTCCATACAGTCAACATTCAAGAAGCAATGCCTCCACCTTTTCAGACCCTTGTAAGTCAAGGGGTCACATGCTTTCTCTTCCAATTTCACCACCTAGCCATTCAGGTTTATAAAGTGCTCCATTATTACATGAAATACATAGATTCATCTTGATCAGCTTGGCAAGTGTCATTCTACACTGATGAACTGCTTACTGTAACACAGGATAACACTTCATTGAAAGTCATGTAAGAACCTGAACCTTACCTAGGGAGAAAGAGGAAATTATGGGCAATCTGTCTTTCAAGTCACTGAAGAGTATATTGGGCAAAACAATATAAAATATGACACTAGAAACACTCCTGCTTTGGCATGGCAATGAATCATGTTATCTGTGATCTTTTTCATCATCTGTAGTTGAATTATGTGAATTGAAAACAGTATAAATACACTGTAACAATGTTTCAGAAGAGAGTCCTGAAACTGCTGGTATTTCCTTTAATAGACCAGAACAGATAAATTATTTCTGAAGCTGGATTCTGATACTCCTGTTCACACCAAGCAGTAAACTGACAATAACTGTGGGAGAATATCTGAAAGGACATTGGCCTAAGTATGTGGCTATGAAATTATATGATCCCGAATCAGGAGTAAGCTCTAGAAAGTTGTATAGTTTTTAAGGTAATTTATTATCTTAGACTTTTCTGGCACTCTGCAGTTAGCTATTACATTCTGAATTATGTCTTCAACGAATAAAGGAGAATAAAAATATTAATAGTTGAATTCTTCCTTCCTATTAAAACAAGAGAGTGGAGAGAAAAGCTGTGGAGAGGACTTACTATTACTTGCTATTTGTCACTGATGTTCCTGGAGCGTTCATTAGGTCTTATTTGATCTAAAGTACACTGCAACATATCAGCCTTTTAAATACACTAAAGTGATGGAGGAATCAAGGGATGATGTTCTTCAGAAGACTGCTAGAGCATGGTAACAAAACACCACTGTTGCACTGCAAAATGACAGAAGAAATCCTAAGTTTGGGCAAATCAGAATTTTCAAATATGCTAAACAATGCTGTGCATTACAGAAAACAACAAAAAATATCATCTCCAAGAGAAGAACTACAACTAAGGACACTGCAAAACCATTGCAATTAGAACTATAATCATTAACACTACAGAGCCAAAATCTCTTACACTGACTCACGAGGAGAGGGAACATATGATCCATGTTTATTCAAACAGATCCGAAACAGAAACCAAACAGCTGCTTTACCCCAGTGACTGACACTTTCTGCAGAATACTCTACAACAACTTTATCCACACTTTGGAGTTTCACTGTTTTGGAATTGAGAAACAAGCACCATGTCCAACAAAGGTCCTGCTTAGTTCAGTGTTCTCTAGGGTCAGTGCAGGACCACGGAGTTTCTAATAAGCCCTATTTTCTTGCTATTAAATCTTTGTCATATTCCTGCAACCAGACCTGTTCCAATCTGTTCTGTTCAAAGCACTGAGTACAACTACACAAATACACCTAACACCATTTCAATTATTAACTCAACAGAAAGGTTACTTTGCATTCCATTATGTGATTCCCCATGCTTCCTTCAAAAATACTTCTGTTGTAGCCTGTTTTCTGCAGTCCTGATACAGCACAAATTACATACATAGTAAAAAAAAAAAATCCCTGTTCAAAATACAGAAGCAGACAGTGAAAACCAGTTTAGCCTGGGGATACGGCCCAGAAGCCACCCCACATCTACGCAATGATCTTGCATCAATTTAACAGCTCTTGCCTCTACCCGCCCAGCAGTATCACACGAGTTCATTTCTGTGCGATTGATCTGTATCTGTGGCAAGTCCGTTATTTTGGATGACTGAGATGTTGCAGCAAAGCAGTGAGCAGCAATAACAGCAACCAGGCAATCCCTCTCAAAATAAGAAACAGCTTTTGTTAGCTGATTTTCCCATCACACTGTGGTTGCTACGAGAGAGGTTCAAACAGAACCCCCCTCCACAGCTAGTCACTGTATTTAGAAAGGTCTACAGTGCCAGAATGCAAAGTGATGGGTTACTTCTGACCGTTACCTAGTTACATTATTATCCAGCCACCAGCTACAGACAGTAAGCTCCAATGATAAGGAATTGGCTTGAACCCTCCTTTGGTGGTCATGTGTTGCAAATAAAAGTAGCAAAACCCCTGTATTAGACCCAACGTGACAGACCCAACATATTATAGTGGAGTTGTGCAGGCTCTCTGAAGAATGAGCCTCTAAGCTTCTAATATATATACATAAAAAGAAGGTCATGAAATGGGTGGGAAACAAAAGATGGTGGTTGTGTTTTGGTTGGTTTTCAACAAACTAACAACCAACTTGCCTTGCACATTGGTAAGGGCATTCTATTAAAGAAAGTGCCCGAGCATTCTCAATGCTCATGCACTGCAGACTGAATGGCAAGCAGCAGCTCGGTATGATTTCTAGTATAGCTAACTTACAGACAGTGCCAACTCCCTGTGGAAGAGATTTACGAGTGCAATTACCCTTCACTTAAAAGTTGGTTTAGGGCCAGACTGTTTCTCTGCAACAAAGGTAGAAAGAAGGTTGGTTAAAGCAGGCACAGCACAAGGTCTTCAGGGAAGAAACACTGCCCAATGATGAAATCACTGTCCCAGGAGCTGAGCCCCCCAATTTCTATTCTGGGCATGCTTGTTGTCATAGCATTATGACCTTAGGAAGAGGATATATATGATGGGGCTAGCTTCCATGACTTTAGCTAACATCATACTGCCACTTGTCAATAGCTGCACTAATTACAGTGCAACTACTCACTGAGCACTGCCAGGCCTAAGTCAGACACTGCCTCAGAAGGGTATTGTGAAGTTTAAGTGATGTATACAAGGTATCAGCAAGCCTGAGTCTAGTCACCACTGCAAGGTAGCATGCCACAGCTTACAGAATACTGCTGCTGGTAGCTGGCAGAAAAATAGCAAATGTTCCCCCTTGTTTCAACAGATCTGAGTATTTGCTGTAAAAGGTTCGCAATGGCAGGTTTTCAATGTCCCCATGGATTGTTACCCGTGCCAGATTTCAGGACATTAGATTAAGGAAAAAGCTTATGTTACTTGTACAGAGTGTGAAAATTCTCTTCCCACTCCCTCAACACCTTCCCCAACTCCGCCTCCTGAGTTCCTGCCTCAAAACCAAACTGACTGTGCTATCAAACTGAGTGATAGACTGTTTTTGTACTATCAGTTGCTGATACCCAAACCCACCTTTTTCTCTTAAAGACTCACTGCTGAGAGCCATGCATCCAAAGCTAAGCCTTATCAAGCCCTGCTGGGACACTGTACCCTGTGGACTGGGGGTTGAAACCAGATGATCTTAAGGTCCTTTCCAACCCTAACTATTCTATGAGCTTGAAAACTAAACACACATATTCAGAAGCAGCCAATTATTTCTGGTCTTAGATATAAACCTCTACCCATTTGATATTCTAACACCTTGTATGTTCCAGACAGAAGAGCTTTCATCTACCAATCTTAAGGCACTTCCCAAACATACCTCTGTGCAGCAACATCACACCTTCCATGGGAAATACACCGCTACAGAGAAGATGCGTTGCTTTCAATGATAGTGGATAGGTCCCAATGGTAGCCTTCAAATCAGACAAGGCTAGCTGCCCAGTTACTAGCTGCCCAGTGCTATTATCTGAATTACACTGAGCAACAAAGCTGAGTTTGGTTTTTTTTTAAAGGTCCTAAAAGCTTCCTAAATTAGTGCATTTACTAGCCTGGTACACAGGAAGCTGGATGGAAGCTGCAGAACCATTCTCCTCACCTGCACTCAGTTACTCCTTTGACTGTGAAGAATTACAAGAACTTCAAAAATGAATCTTTGATATAAACACAAATTCCCCTTGGGGAACCACATTTGTTCAAACTCCATCTTTCCACATTCCTGTTTGCTCCACTGGGACAGACGCACACCTTAGAGAAGGCTGTGCCTCTAATATCTGAAGCAGTTAGAAATGTTTAGCAGATCTTTAGGGAAAGATCTGCAGGAAGATAGGCAGAATGGCTTCCTCTATACCAGAACATTTCTACTGACCAATGCAGACTCAAAAGCCAATACTCTAGGAAAGCTTTTTAAGGAACATGTCCCTAACAGGTTTTATCACATCACTTTTGTACCAGTGCAGGGGAAAAATCACAACACTTCTTTCCCAGAAGCTGCTTATGTGAGGAGAGAAGGAAGGGCTATTTCATTAGGACTGCTTTTCTCTGATCTGCCATATGTACAGCACGTTGCTCAGGTCACTCCATTTTGGTCTTTTTTTCCTGAAGATACTTAAGTGGTGCCACTTACATCAGAGAGGAATCCGGCATTTGGATTTCTCACCCTATTGCTGGATGAGCTATTGAAAATTACCACCTCCGCTTCTTGCCAACGTTTCTTTAACAAATTCCCAATTTCCTTCACATCTCCAAGCCTGAAAATCAGGTGTCCTGTAACTTGCATCATGAGAGCAGCAACATTAAGGTAGATAAGATGCTGGATGGAACAAGACTAGAAACTTTAAAGAGCAGAACATCACTGGGAAGTTATGCACATGTGTGAGGAGCACAAAGCACCATTGTCATATAACTGAAGCTGCAGGAGGCAGGTATGATGTTCCACATGCCTGTCTAGTAAGTTTAGCAGAAGAGCCTAGGAATGCTACTATAATTTCCTTGTAGATGAAGAGACACCATGTAAATCTATTTGATTTTTGTGTTTTTGTGACTGAGAAGCAGACTATTTCTATCTCTCTACACAGGAAAAGTTCAAGGGATGACAGAGTCCAAGAAGAGAAACACAAAGAAGATCCCACTTAGTGTAAAGCTGGATAAAAGCAGATTGATCACCTGTAAGCAGACAACTAAAATTAACCTGGAAAGGCATAATAAGATGAAGGAAGAACTTCAACAGCCTAAGGGGAAAGGTGGAAGATGTCAAAATCTTCAAAAGGCGAAAATTAAGGTAAGACATAAACATACTGAGTTTGAAAGATGAGGAAAGATGTAAGCTGCTGCTAAGAAACAGAAACCTGAACAGCACTGCGTTATTACATTGCTAAGGGAAGTCCAAAATAAGAGTGGTCTGGTGGTTTCTGCTGGTTGGCACCTGACAGCCTCCATTCTGAAAGCTGCTGAGTTGCGTGTAGAATCAGGAAATAAAGTAGATTATGTGTGCCTAAGACAACAGCACATTAGGAGAGATTCTACATAAGGACATGAAGATTAGATCTGAAAAGAGATAACAGCAACTGCATATCAGTAAGCCTACTGTGACAGGTAAAACATTCTTCAATTTGAAGAGCTGGGAAGATGATTTTTGCCTGTTCTTGGTGAACAGTTGCCTTCACCATATGATAACACAGCAGCAGCTAATAGCTCAAATCAGAAAGAACAGTACAAGGTGACTCCCTAAAGCCATTCTTGTCTTTGAAAGTCTCTTCTGGAGAATGGTATGGAAAAGAAGACTCAGCATAAAAGGCAGAGTAGATGAACCACCTCAAGTTTATAGATAATATACCCTACCTCCAAGATCTGGCTAAGCTGAGCAAGGAAAACCAGACATAGAGGCAGCTAGGTGAGCAAAACATACAGTTCATCAGAGTATTCAGCAAAAGGACTGGGACAGAGAATGTAACATTCTAAAACAGGATCAGACAATCTCTGCTCTGAACAGCTATAAAAGAAAGCAGGAATTATGACACTGAGGTAATCAAAAGACAACCCCAATAGGGGATTTAGGAGATTAAATACTGTTTTGGTAGTTCACTACAAAGCTGCCTGCTGACTGGGTCCTTCAAACTAGACCAAAGTCATAGGATAACAGCACTTTACATCTTTAGCAATCCAGATCTTCAGCAACTGCACATGATTTCATTCCCAAAGTCATACAAAGCTAATGCTTTGTATTACTCCATTTAACCAAGGAAAGATTTAAGGTGGCTAAATTCGGTAATTTGGCTAAAGCCATACAAAAAACCCCACTCAGATCTTGTGGGTAAGACCATGCTCCAGACCACCTTTGTCTCACTCTCTAGTAAAAAGAAATAACCATTCCTCTTTCTGACATAGGTCATCATATATCCCATTTTCCCATGGCTTTCAATACACCTTTAGAAAGATGCCAGCAATTTAAATCGGGACCCCACACCGAAATGCATGAAAACATGCTTTTATAGACCATTTAGAAGTCAAAATCTTTCCCCACCTTCTAAGCACTTTTATTCAGCACTCAGCTATCTCTCTGCAGCTATAAACAACTCCAGCTATGTGCAGGAGAGGACGCTGGCTTTCACTTGCAAAACTTCACCAGATGCGCTTCTGCCTTCCTACACCTGAGCATTATGAGTTCGAACTTAAACAGGAGAGGTTTAGATTGGATATAAGGAAGAAATTCTTTCCTGTTAGGGTGGTGAGGCACTGGAATGGGTTGCCCAGGGAGGTTGTGAGTGCTCCATCCCTGGCAGTGTTCAAGGCCAGATTGGATGAAGCCTTGGGTGACATGGTTTAGTGTGAGGTGCCCCTGCTTATGGCAGGGGGGGTTGGAACTGGATGATCTTAAGATCCCTTCCAACCCTAACTATTCTATGATTCTATGATTCCTTTGACTTCTTAGTGCAGCTGTTGGCATGCAAAGAGCTGAAAGACACTCATTTCATAAAGGATTTTA
This sequence comes from Agapornis roseicollis, assembly GCA_002631895.1. Taxonomy (NCBI): domain Eukaryota; kingdom Metazoa; phylum Chordata; class Aves; order Psittaciformes; family Psittacidae; genus Agapornis; species Agapornis roseicollis. The sequence continues at coordinate 26,446 of NDXB01021178.1, forward strand.
CTCCGCATTTGCTTTTACAAAGGCTCCTTTAAGCAGTAGACATCTAACTAAACCTGAGCAATTAGCACATGCATGTAGAGAGGAATAAAACAAAGATAAAAACAGAAACAAAAATGTTCCATCACAAATAGGGCTTTAAAATGCACTTTTCATAATCTAACTTGTAATTAACAGTGCAGATATAGAAATACACAAGTCACTCTAGACATTTGTAATGTTTTTTATACTGATCTTATTTCCAGGATGAGGATCTTTACAGGGCCTTCTTTAGCCCTTCTTTAGTCTCAGCTGCAACCTCACCTTTGCCAAGAGATTAGGTTTGAAATGTTCAGTTTGGTCTCTTTTTCCATAAGCAGCTGAGCTCCAAAACTGAGTCTCTCCTGCATTTCTACAGCTCTCCCTACTCCATTTACTATTTTCAGTTCTCTTCCTGAACAGCAAAGAGTTGAAACAAAGCGCGACCTTCTTACTAACTTTAAATCTGACCTAGAAACGCACAGCTGAAACTCAACAGACCAATCCTTAATCTAACTGAGGATAGGAATAGCCTCCTCAGTCTGCAGAAAGATCAGCCCACTAGTGTAAGAGCCTTGAATGAAGAGCCAGGTCTGGCACTTGGTTTTAGAAGTGGAATTTAGTTCCCTGCTTTGCATGATCCTGGGCTAATCTCAGCAGCCATCTGTACCAGGGGTTGGATAAGGGCATTTCTTTACCTCACACAGCTGATACCAGGCTGCCCTCAAAACCAAGACTTGTTATAGGTTGTAAGGAACCCGAGGCTACATAAGGCGAGACCTAGAAGTGTTCAAGTTTTTGTTTCTGTTTAACAAGGAACAAGAGGAAGCACTATGCATCCTGCATGACCACGTACCCAGTTGGTTTTGCCTGTACTTACAGACCCTCTTACATTAAGTCTCATAGCAAGTTTACCTTTCCAGGAGGTTTCCCAGCTGATTTTACACAATATACCAGTTTACTTTTATATCAGCTATTAAACAAGAGCTCATACTCCCAACCTTCTTACTGGTGAATTCTCACCACACTCAACTGCATTTAACCACCCATAGGACTTTCTTTACTCATGTTGCACATAATAGTCTCCTACCACCCCAAAAGAAATGTTATTGCTTGCTATTAGGAATAATAATCAAACTTGTCAGGACCAGATCATCAAGTGGAATGAATTATGCATTTTCATGAATCAGCATGTTTAATGGCATCAACATGAACAAAACAAACTGATGTCCAATATTAGTAGTAACAAATGGAGGCATGCACAAACACACCTGATTGTTAGTTGGCTCTGTTACTTCTATATCTTAATGTCTGCTTTGACAGGGTTAACTTCTGAAGCTGAGTCCTTAAGGATTTAGTTCAGGAAGGATCAAGGACTTCTAGAATGCTCTTGAGTAGCAGCTGGGGAAAAACTTTGGCTTGCTAGCTGTTATCCTTTCACTTCAGGCAGTACTGGGAACCACTGCAAAGCAGAACTTACCACTGGGGACAAGGGATCAAAAGGGCTGAAATTAGAAAAGACAGTTTGGCTGCTTTCAGTTCAAGTGGAAGTATTATGAAAAAGTGTTTTCAATTATGTCACACAGGTCAAGTGTGAATGCAGTTCATAAGAACTTAGTGTGCCAGGAAATGTCAGGACAAATTACACTGCAGGACAGGGGAGCTGTGTGTCACCCTGGCTTCCTAAAGGGAAAGCTTCTGCAAAAAGTCCTCCTGTTTCCAAGTTGATTTAAATCAAACTGCTCTCATTCAAATCAAAACAACATAGAGGGAGTACTATGGTGACAGTACAGGGAAGTCTTTAGATCCCTCTCTACTTGGAAGGATGAAAAGCTTTGATTCTCCACCACCTTAAAATACTATCACCTTCAGGCTATGGAGCTGCACATGTAAATGGCTGCCTGAGAGTTCTTGAGGCCATTGCTTACCATGCTGATGAAAAAGGTCTCACTCTCCTGTGCTCCTGGGTCTGAACCCATCTAATCTTTCTTGCATTTGCAACTTTTGTTGGACCCGGTGTGGTACCCAGCACAACTGAAGCCTCATCAACACCTGGGGTCCCTCAGCACTACTAGTAAAAGTGAGTAACAGGAACACCTAATTCAGTGTGCCAGAAAGGAGAAAGACAGAAGTTAAGTCACAGCTAAATAAAATAAATTGATCTTTCTTATATGGAAACCTTTCAGTGTACTGTGAACCCCTAGAAAAATGAACTGGTTCTGATTCAGCTATCCTGAAGTTTGCAAAGAAATGTTTCAGTTATAAGTTACCAGTGCTTCAATATAAAGAACAAACACATACATCTTTATGTTCTGCAGAGAAAAACATCAAGAGCTACAAAGCATTTTTATGAGTTGAAGGACATTTTTCATCACTAATACGTGACTTCCCAATTTTCAGGTGCTGTTTCTTCAGGCCTTCATTTCAAACTTAGATTGCTGAAAACAACTGAAGCTCACATGGCTTCTGTTAATACCAGAATACCATGTTGGGTATAAACCAGAACATAGTCTGTTCCTTCACTTCCTATATTATCTTTGATGTTTCAATAATTTCTCAGCTAGAAAAGGATAAGCATACCTAGAAGGCTATCAAGAATAATACCCACAAATAAATGATAATATAAACGTCAAGGAGTCAAGATCTGGCTTTGATTTAAGCTACTTTTACCTCCAGTTACTTATTCTATCCTACAGCCACAGGCTATCATCCCAAATTGAAGAGTCACTGTAGCAGACCATCTCACATACTTTAGAGAGTACGCAGCACTGAAAGACCACTGAAGCTTAAAGCAAAGACCAAGACAGAACAGAGAAGTAGCTGGGCTGCAAGCTCCCATTTCCACATGACAACTCTGCAGGGATAACAGCCTTTGGCAAATGAAAACTAACAAAGCAACTCTCAGGCTCTAACAACATTTTTGCTGTGAATAAGTGCCTATAAATCCAGTTAACTAAAGACGCTCTGGCCCTGTGCAGTTTCCCTAGCCACCAGTTCTTTTCTGAAGGGAGTCATTTTATGAGCAAGTCAGTTTGTCATTGATTCGTGTTCTGAACAGCTGGACTTGAACTATGTTTGGGTAAGCAGAATCTGCCTCCATGTATTCATCCTCTATCCCCAGAATGGCTGCTGCAAGAATGCAAATCCTGTTTGGAAGGATTACTTGCCACCTAACAGCCAGAGGCCTGGGCTAACTGCCATGCTAAGAAGTACAGACTTAGACACTCTGATACAGAGAATGACATTATTAAAGCAGGCAAGGTGGCAACACAAAATGCCATTCCCATTTGAGATATGGGAAACCAAGGCTGTCATTCCCCTCCCCTCCATTGTATTAGGGATCTGCACTAAAGCTGGGGATTTTGTAACATGTAAGTGTGAAGTTCAAAAGAAAGCATGAGCCAGGCCAGCATTTCTACTTGTGGAAGCTGGCAATAACTGGTGGTACTACAGATTCCACTGGAGCACTCGTGTATGGATACCAAGGGTTACACAAACATTTTTGGAAGGGAAACGAAACCCTTTAGAGAAGGATCTGCTACCTAGACCAGATTTTACAGGTTTTCATGGTCTATGTGCATTCCTCCTTAACAAACATTGCAGAAAATTACTGGAATGTCCCAAGCACTCGAAAGTTTGAGTGTGTTTTTCCTTGCAAGTTGTATTTGCTAGTGCTTATCTTTGCATTTTCCAAGTACTTTGTACATTTTATTCCTGTTACATCAGCAAGCATCTCCTGTTTCCGTAGGATGCAGTGCCAGAGTCTGTTCATTCCCCACCTTACAGAGAGGATCTCTTTAACTTAGTTCTTCCACAAAAGAAGAATAGAAGGCAGGTATCTCATGCTCCTAGAAATGGCAGACCAATAACACTGGACCATTTTTTATGGCAACAGCAGACTGATAATACTGATGGCCAGTATTTCTGTACAGACAGAAGCAATAGCAGTGCACTGCCCCAGCACAGATGGTTCCCTCATCATTTAGCACTGGCTGGTGAAAATGGAGTGACTTCATGTGAAAGTTCTTTCTTGATTAAAGCTGAGACTAGCTAAGATCAGTTGTAACTGCCCCTTTTTGCAACTGCACAACTGCCTGATCTGAGCTCTTCAGTAACACCAAGCTGGTGCTGTGGCTTTGCATTTGCTCTGTAGCAATCCTGCTTTGATCAGAATCGTTAGAATATGAAGTCCCATGCAGCCATCCCTCAGCCACACAGAACTACCTCACCTTGGAAATGAGAGGTTTTACTTTAAACTTAGTTTGCTTCATTTCTCTCAAGTGTTTCTACCAGTTCCAAATAAGATTTGGAAACCTGAGTTCTGTCCCTTCCCTGAAAACAGCTCAGTAAAGAACGCGTTCAGGACAAGTGACAGCACACCCAGGCATCAGGCAAAAGATGTCAACAGAATGCATCAAGCACTCCACCACCCTCAGCTCAATGCAATGTGATTAGTTTTTGCTGAAATAGATAGAAAACAAAAGACAAATGCATCGGTTTCTGTAAGCAAACCATAAAGCAATCCTGAAATGTGGAAGAATGGCTGGCTGAGCGCAGACATGGATGGTATGTGGAGTTATCCAATTAATTCCAGAAGGACTGCACATCCCAGGCATGAAGCTGGCTGAGTAAATTAACAAACTGACCTTGACTGTAAGATAAACAGGCAGCTGGCTAGAGAGGAAAAAACTACAACAGGACATCAAAGTAGGAACCTGCTCACCGCACTCACCAAACCCTGCTGATGCAGAGATACACATGGACATTCCAGCTTAGCCAATTATTATGTTAGAATAGGCGCACGGACAAGTACATATAGCCAATGGGAGCAGTACTGTTAGCGAGTGAACTAGTGTGTGTGGGATAAATATAGGAGGCTTGAGCAAGAATTTTAACTCATACTGAGTGGTGTCTTGACTCTGGCCGATTCTCCGACAACACTGAAAGGGAAAGAGCACCAAGACTCTGCACAGAAAATGGCCTAACTTGCGTATCCAGTGAGAGACATTTTCTGATATGCAGCTTAGAGACCTTTCCCCTGATTAAAATCCCAGACTCAAGTAGTTCAGATTTCAAACCTACTGCAATCTACAGCAATTAATAAGCACATAAAAAAGATGCCTTCGGTGAGTGGGAAGGTCTCCTATTAGCACATACTAAAAATAGACAACCTGTAGAGCTATCTGAACAGATGCTTCACATAGTAAAACTTCAATCTTACAGGCCCTGAGGCTCCACATTTGTCATTGACTTTTGAAAGCTGAAACCATTTCGGGTCTGAATATAGTCTGGTTACACATTCATTGTAGGCCATAGTTATTAGCTTCAGAAAACAAGTCTCATTTGCCATCCTGGGCAGTGCTACAAGAGAAGTGCACTGCACTGAACTGAAACTAAACCAGCAGAAAAAAACCCCTTTGGGTCTTACCTTGTAATGGGAAGAGCAGATGTCTTCAAACATATCTATATCCAAACAGTCCATTGGTTCAGATCTTCCTGGTAATAGCAACTCTTCCAGCTGGTGCACCCTGTACATTTACAGAAGTGGATGTTAGTCCAAGATGTTTATTCATCACATTCTACAGAGCATTCAATTTAAATATATATGGCTCTGTGCCATGTGGCTCCTATTGCTCTCCAGAGCTTTCAGAGTAATGCATTACAGACCACAACTGTTCCACAGGTTATTGATTTTGGGGAATATAAGTACAGGACTCTAGGATTTCTTCGCAGACTTTCCAGAGCATTACATTCCATGTGTGTATATCATCTAATGAAGAACATGCTCCTACCTTATGGAATTCAAACACTTTTCTGTACAAAAAGAAAAGGCCTGATTTGCATCTCTGAATTGTCATTTTCTTTGATTTGTTAAAGGTTGATTCCTGTGGAATGGGTTGAGTTAAATTCCAATACTGGCTCAGGAGCAGGGAAGCTGCTAATTTTGAGACACTGGTGGTTGACAGAATGGCCAAGATTTAGGTTCAGCAGTTAAGGTAACAAAAAACCCCAGCCCTGCTGCCCAAAAAGTGCCTTTGGACAGATCGGNTAAATTCCAATACTGGCTCAGGAGCAGGGAAGCTGCTAATTTTGAGACACTGGTGGTTGACAGAATGGCCAAGATTTAGGTTCAGCAGTTAAGGTAACAAAAAACCCCAGCCCTGCTGCCCAAAAAGTGCCTTTGGACACTGTTCAAAGGTCTTCAGGAGCAGAGTGAATTAGTGGGACAGTGGGAAAATTCAGTCAGAGGGACTGAACTACTCGGTAGAACTACCCGAGGGTAGAACTACTCGGGGAAATCACAGTGAGGTTCCTTGAACGTATCTGTAGCTGCAGTGCCTCCTGGGTATCTAAACTTGGTCATCCAAACCAAGAGGACCCCTGAAACCCAAGCACCAGGTTCTCTGCTCAGCCACTGCAGTTTCTATCAGTGAGAGTCATGAGGGAGTCACTTGTATGTGCCTGAATTGCCACTTCAGCCTGTACAGCATATAGAGCATTACCTGTGACCAGACAGCCTGACCCCCTGTATGCAGGATCCATAAGTGGAACACTTTTTCATGGTGGATTTCACCATAGTTTAATTCCATGAAAGTTCAACTAAACAACAGAGTGCAGTTACCCATTTTCTGGCAGGCAGGCAGTGCTCCCTGGTTCAGATCTAACTGGGCTGTGCTCAACTGCTCAAAGCATTCAACTGGTTTATTATGAGTTTTCACCAGTCACCTATAGTAGCTCCAGTACCATGGCACAGAAAATGTGATGTTTAACACCTGTAGCTTTCCACATTTTGGCTACTGCTGCTTCAAAACTGCCCCTGCTTTCTACAAGTCTCTCAAAGGTTAACATCGCTTCCTGTATATATGGTTTATAACACATCTTAGCTAGGCTGCTCTCCCACCATCTCCTTTTTTACCATGGAAAACTTAAATCTAACTCACTTCATTCCACATGTCTGAACATCATCAGCAATGCAACTGTATTAACCACCTGTAAGCTTACATCCTGGTGAAAATTCCCACCCTGTTCCATGGCACAGCTGGCATGTCACACACTGATGGCACAACATACACCCGATTTAATTGCTATCCAAACCTGAAACTTCTGATGGAAACAGAAAATGCCTTGATGCTGAAGACATTTCAAGTAAGCTGTGCTTCTTCCTCAATACAGATCTCAGATCTGAAAGGTCATCCACACTTTATCCTAGGGAGCTTGACTGAATCTCCAGATAGCTCCCAACCGTATGCAGGCGCTCCCTTCCCCCCGACAACTTTCAGGACTTGAATTCAGTGAAGTACAAGCTTTGTCCTTCACAAGTCCTGGCTAAAATGACTTCACATGGAAAAAAAAGACAACATTGATTTTTAGAAATGAAGCATCAGAATGGAAACTGCTAGAAACAAATGCTAAGAATGCCTCACTCTACAGCCTCTCTGAATGTTTCCAGATGCTGTTTTCATTCAATCCTTGGTTTAGAACCTCTCTAATTGGGACAAAGCCTTCCTCTTTGTTACAGTGGAGCATGTACACACTGGCATGGGCAATCAGGTTGTATTGAGATTCCACTGTATCTTAAAATCATCACATCATGCTTGTGTTGTGATTTCAGCATAATGCTGTACCACTCTTCTAAATCAAAATCCAACATCATGTCAAGTATCTCCAAATAAGTAAATCTGGTATTAAGACATTAAATCCTCCTGTAATCTCAGGCCTTTTGGATAGAGCAGGGCCTGCAGATCAGGAGAGGCAGCCACCAAGTCTTTCCAGAGAAAGACCTGGGAGCCCCAGTGGACAGCAAGTTGACCATAAGCCAGAAGTGTGACAAAGAAGGGAGAGTACAGAAGACGAAGCCAGACTTTTCTTGGAGTTGTCAGTGAAATTACAAGAGGAAACAGGCACAAACCAAGGCATAAACTATTGCATTTAAACATAAGAAACACTCACTGTGAATATGGTCCAACACAAGGTCACACAGAGACGATGTAGAGGTTTTGACCGTAAAACCTCCAGATGTCCCTGAAACCTCAGCTGTTCTGTGAGCCTGTAAACAGAGCCCTGCTCCCTAAATTATTTAGTTCTTGCAAGTATGTTACTGACATGGTTAAGTTGAAAACCTGATTCTAAACAGTGGGACGAGAACTTCATTTGAGGTCTCCACACTCTGTGGATGGAATGAACCAATGAAACAATGCCTTAGAAAACTAATCTAGATGCCAGAGGTGCTCCTTACTCTACAAATCATACAACTCCTCTTGTGCTTTTCTTAGGAGTTCCTATGGTTGCTGCTGTCTGCATTAAGATCAGTAACTCTGCTTGCAGCATTTACTGCATTGCCCACTTGTGGCATTATGCCTTGTCCTTTATATCCTGATCCCAGAGACAGCCAAACCAATTTTAATTAGCAAATCTTTCCCTCAGCGTTACAGCACATTGGATAAAACCTTTCTGATGCAGATGGAGTCATCACATGCACAGAGCATAGAAAATTCATCTCCATTAACAAGTTGGACCTTTACACAGTGCTCAATAGAGCTCTGCAAAGGAAAGCTGTAAGTGTGACAGCTCATACACTGCTTTCAGGAATGCTACCAGCAAACCAAAGGTGACAATGAGAGCTTTAACTATGGATTACATACACTGTCGTCAGTGGCAAGGATTACCTAGTATCAAGCAGAGATACACCATATTCTTACTCAGAGGTGGGTAAGTGTTCTTCATAATCCTGTTCCTCAGTCAGCCAGCAGCAAAAGAGGAGTTATTCTTCCCGTGCCCATCCCTCCTTATTGCAATAGTTACCACATCTTCATCAATGATCTACAGGTAATACCTCTAACCTTCTAAGCTTTGGTACCTCTAACTCAACCTTTTAAAGCTCCAATTACAACAGACTTGATTACAAAGTAGGTCCAAAATTACAATCTGGTCTCATTTCTATTCCTTCAGTCAGCCAAGAGTCAACTCTGAAGCTTTCTTTTAAGTTAGAAAGCTAACAGCCATTTTCATTGTTCCTATTTTGTATATTTGTGGTCATAAACATGCACATGCCTCCAGTTGAGTTATATGAAGTTACCCCACTGTAAGTGTGTTGTCTAATAGTTTCCTTGGAGTAATTCAGGGAATGACAAAATAGTTTTCGGTTCACTAATTTCTCCTAATTTTAACTGAACCATCTTCAGTATCACAGTCATAAATTCACCCTAAATTCACCCTATCACTCACAGGAGATCTGTTGCAGGCACTATATTGCCTTTAGTTGTGCCTCACCACACAGCTAAGCTTTGGATGCAGAAAAAGCCACAACCACATAAATGTGTCAGTTATTACTTCATTAAGTTGTTGAGCAAATGCAGCCAGACATACCACTTCACATATGCCATAAAGAAGGACTCCACAAAACCATCCAGCACAAGTTTTTACACAGACGCATTCATTCTAACCAAGATAAGTCACTTGCAAGTACATACACTAGAATTTAGGTATATTAATAGCCTTTGTTTACCTGGCAGTTGCTTAATCCAGTTTCCAGCAGGACCAAACTCTCTAGCCTAGCTGCCATCCTCAGAGAAGGAACTGCTTATTGCAACAAGCTAAACCAGAGCAGGAGTTGGTCAGGTTTTATTGAAGCAAGTGAGGTCTGCTGCATGCCCAATGATGGATTCAGCTTAGCTCAACTCTCACTATGGGCAGCTGTTGCCTATGAAGAAACGAAATCTATGCTGATTCAGCTCAGCTGGTAAGGCAAAACTCAGCCCTGGCAAGATCTCCAAAACTAGGCAGCACCAGAACAGATGCTACAGCACAAGCACTCAGGAATATTTTCTCCTGGTGCCAATAGAGGAAGATTGCCCAGTGTTTTCCAGCTTCTTAAGGCAGTCAGTGTTAATACATAAATGTCTTTAATGTATGCACATTATTGCAGCTATTTTAGCATTATACTGGCACGTTAGTTTTAGCAGCAGAAATAAAAGGCTTTGTCAATAATAAGCTTAATACTATTCTGCATCATACTAATGTAACTGCAGATCCTATATACAATCCTATAATTGCATCTCTACCACTGTAACAGTTGTAATTGCCTACCTCTTTCCTTAATCTCTCCAGCAGAAAGACTAAAGTTCAGACTATTCCACATCTGGCATTAATCTAGAGAACATCAGTTTACAGGGTAAATTCCATCAGTCCTAATAGGATTTCTGCCATTTTCAAATCCTCAGAAGTAACAAATAGTTTTTAAAGGAACGGGTGACCACAGAATCATAGAATGGGCTGGGCTGGGTTGGAAAGGACCATAAAGCTCATCCAGTTCCAACCCCCTGCCATAGGCAAGGACACCTCACACCAGACCAGGTTGCTCCAAGCCCCTTTGTCCAACCCAGCCTTGAACACTGCCAGGAATGGGGCAGCCACAGCTTCTCTGGGCACCCTGTGTCAGCGCCTCAGCACCCTCACAGGGAAGAGCTTCTGCCTTAGATCTAACCTGCTTTAGATCTAACCTAACTTCCCCTGTTTCAGTTTGAACCCATCACCCCTTGCCCTATCACTGCAGTCCCTGATGAAGAGTCCCTCTCCAGCATCCTTATAGCCCCCTTTCAGATACTGAAAGGCCGATGTTCACCTTGGTCCCCTACAGCCAGAATAGCTGATAACAAATCTACCAGAATAATTTCACTGCGTTTGCATCAAAGATTTCTTTATGATGAGGACTTACAGTAAGTCTGCCACATAAGCCAGAGGAGAATAGGTCACTCTGGGACAAGAGCATAGCAGGCAATAGCCAATTGCATGCACGTGTACATTTAGGTTCAATTAAGATGTTGAAATAAAGTCCCTAGAATCTATTCAGACACAGGCAGTGTCACTGTTACCATACTGTTATCCCTGCAAGTCATCTGGTTAAAATCACTCTGCAAATAGAAGAGTTGGAACTTAATACAGATTTAACAGTTGCATCTGTCCTCCAGAGGTGCTGCAGCAAAGCATTAGGAGAAAATTATAGCTTTTTAAAATTCACTTTTGAATTGCATTCCTTAATCTACTATTTTGCCCTCCCCCTCCCCCCCCCAAGCCAGCTGTAAAATGACAGCCTCATTCATCAGACACACATTCCCACTGCTGTTTTACCTCCTGAGGCAGTCAAAGGGTCATTTTTAAACATTACATTGTCAATAGGATAAAGAGGGACTGATTCCACTTGCTTCAATTAGCAGCATTTTCCACAGAAGCCTCTCCATATAAAGGACTGCCTCCATAGACCTTGACTGCTTTCTGCAGTTGAGACGTGGATTTTCTCTGTTAGATTATGTATCTCATAGTTCTGCTATGCACAGCCATTTATTCATAGCATGGTTCAGCTCCCTTCCTATTTTTTCCTGCAGAAGTCAGTTCAATCCTTAACTACATATCCCTCCCTGGTTTATCTGTTAGGGCCCATCTAGTCAATCTATGCCTTAAAATCTGTTCCTCAAGCAGTCGTCTGGCTCCTCCTACTATTTGAGAGCAATGGATGAAGGTTCACAAACCGCCTAGAGAAAGGTGCTGCCTATCACAGCACTAAAACAGGCTGTGTTCAAGACCTGCTTAAAAATAAGAGGGTGCTGCCTTCCATGCAGAGCTCTACTCTAAATCCAACATGCAAGCCAGGGGGCTCCCAGATGGTTACGATACAGAGCAGTCTCATGCCTGGGGTTGTATATTGCCAACATGTATCTCAGCAAGCATATGCTCGCTGGTTGTGATAAGCACCTTGTAGCTCCTCTAGACAGATAGATTAGTTAGGTAAGGTAGGTAGGTACATACATACATAAGATAGGTAGATAGATAGATTAGATAGATAGATAGATAGATAGATAAATCGATAGATAGATAGATGGATATTCTGCCAGTAAAAAAATAAATTACCTTGCCTTCTACACGAGATATGATGCTTTTCATCCAGTGCTAAGTATTAATGTCACCTTCCCTGGCAGCTTTCCCCTTATTCAAAAAAGAGTGGAAAAAATCTATACGCGATTCCCCCTACGTGCCTACCCCTGAAACTGCTTATTCACCTCCAGCCGAGCCCACCGAGATGCAGGAGGACAGTCAGAGCGCAATGCTTTGACACCACTGCCAGCGCAAACCCGCCGGCACTTGCCTTCAGCTCGAACCTCATAAACCCGACAAGCAAACGCGCCCCAGAAGCGGGGCCCCATCCTCCCGGTCCCCGATCGCCCACTCCAGGGCCGGTGCCGCCGATCCCCCCGGAAGGAGCCGCTCACCTCCGCTGCCGGCGGGCAGGCACCGCCGCCGCTCGCTGCTACTGCTGCTGCTGCTGCTGCCGCCGCCGCTGCCGCTCCCCCGACGGCGCGGGCGGGGCTCCCGCCGGCCCGGCCTCCCCGGGAACGGGCCCCGCCAGCGGGCAGGCGGAGGCGCGGGGGGAGGCGGCGGGGGCGCCCAGATCCCGGTCCCGTCGGGCCGCTGGGGTGGATGAGAAGCGGCGTTGTTGAGCGCTGCGTTGGGTTATAGCGGGAGCTGCGCCTAAAGGGAAAGGCCGGCGTTTGGGGGTGGGGGTTGTAAAGGCTGAACACACAGAAGCTGTTGGCAGGAGCACGGCGCTCAAATGACATTACAGGTGGCTGCTGCAGCAGTTTGCTCCCTACCTTTTGCTGCAAGCAGTGGTTGTTGGGAAATCTGGTGCCGTTTGATCACTCCTACTTAAACCTTTCAGGACAGCTCCATAGGGCTGAGCCAGCATCGTGGCTGGAAGAGATGCCCACGGTGAATTTGGCACCACTGAATTAGGGTTTATCCTGTAGGGAAGGGAATGCTCCTAGGGGTGTTGGTGTGGCTGCTCCAAAAGAAATAGAGCCTTGGAATGCAGGCCCAGAAATAGTGCCAGCTCAACCCAGATCTCCTCCAGTTTAGTGCCTTAACCGATGCACCACTGCTCACTGCAAATGTTAAGCCTGGTAAGCCTTTGTCCCCCTTCCCTCATTAGCCATAGAATTATAGAAGGGTTTGGGTTGGAAGGGACCACCAAAGCTCACCCAGTCCAGCCCCCTGCAATGAGCAGGGACATCTTCAACCAGATCAGGTTGCCAAAAACCACATCCAGCCTGGCCTGGAATGTCTCCAGGGATGGTTCATCCACCACCTCTCTGGGCAACCTGTGCCAGTGTTTTACCACCCTCAGTGTACAGAATTCCTTCCTTATATCTAGCCTGAACCTACGAAAAAGCTTGTTCCCATCTTGCTTAGGTATTGCTTAAATGCTGGAAGGCCACAACAAGGTCTCCCCAGCTGCCTGGTCACTCAGCATCCCATTCCAGAGCCTTTGCAATGTTAGCATTCTTCATTCTAATTAAAGAAAGAGTTGTTGCTAGTAAAATGTAACCAACATTGAAGCTATGGATTCTTTGATGAGACTTTCCTTTGTCAGTGCAAGAGCATCAGACCTGCCTTGTTTTTATGGCTTTCCCTTCTCTTCTTCCTTTGCCCAATATTTCTTTTGAGTTTCTCCATAGTCATAACAAATTGAATGGTGGAGTCCATGTCACACACCAACAAATAACAACATCTGTACTCAGTTCTGTTTTCAAATCAGAGTACAAATATGAGAGGCTAAATGTGCTAACTGAGCTGCAATAATGGAGTAACCTATTACTGACTAGGAAGCGTAAGATTTCCAGCTTCCTATATATCCAAATAGGTATGAGGACAGGTTCTCAGATCAGCATCCTGTATTATGTCTGCTAGTTTGTGGATACTCCAGTTAATAATGCCTCACCCAAGTACACTGATCACCAGCTGACAGACTCCGTAAGATTGTCGATAGCCCATAGAGCTATAGAGGAAGAGAGAGAATTAGTGCTCCAATGTTTAACATCATAGGGTTTGCATATGTAAAATAAATCTTTCCATCTATATTAAGTGCCTAGCTAAGGACTGTGAAAATCCTGGCTGTAAATACCCAATTCAGCTTTGTGGTAAGCTGTGCTTTCTAGCAACCAGTGGGATCAAGCTTGTCCGCCTCCCTGAGGAACCTTTGCTTGCCACAAACCCCTTAAGAGTTCCTTTTCCCAGGTTTTCTGCAGTTACGGTACCTTTGCTAGCAGTGAAGTTGGTAGTAGAGGAATGTTACTGGAGGTGGGTAACAGACAGCTTCATATCCTAATCTGACAGAATGGACCAGGTGCAGAGGAGGTGCTGGAAATGGAAGAGTTGATCTCAGCTCAAGAAGAACAGGTTTCTGTTTGCTAGAAATAAAGCTTCAGTCCAGAGTCAAGGAGAAAAGGTACATCTGTTTGCCTTATCTTCCTCCTGCCCTGTGTGGAAGAAGTCCCAAGTTCAAAAGCACCCCTATGCACCACACAGAGAGGATTTGTTTGGCAGAATGTCCGTCCACTTTGTTAACCTTTTAAAGTAATTCTGTTCTCTAAAAGCTTTTTCTTCTATAGCTGCTTTGTGCTATTCCAGAGGAAATCTCAGCTGCTGAGGAAATATTATCCTAAGGGTCTCACAGACCACACGTGAAAACCATGTTTCAGAGAAATCCCTTTATGTGTTGGGCATACCTGAGGGTAACCACTTCAGGCAGTTTAGTAGTTAGATTTTAACTGACCAGCAGTAGTTTTTCATAGGTTAAAGATGTTTTCAGAAGGCTACAGTTGAGCTTCTTTATAAATGTACAATTTAAAGAGAGGTTATGGCTTGTCTCTGGTCAAAAGCCAGCGAGCTTGGCTCCTTTGAGGCACTATCATTCAGAAGTAACAATAAAGAACATATGAGAACAACTGGAATTTCTCCCTCACTGAAACAAAATTCATGTTGATATTACAACTAGAGTTATAACACCTTCTAAAAATCCTCACGGGAGCTGTATAAAGATAAGACATTGTTCACCCTTGTACCTAATGAAAAATGAAAAAGAGAGCTCCAAACCCAAATAAATGGCAGCTTTCACTGCATAGAGAACATGGATCAAACTGGTTTAGATACAAAGTAAAATTTGTCTTTCTAAAATGGATGGAAGTTTTTAAGTGAGATGAATTCTCTGTCCTTGAAGGACTCCTCAGCACTCAAGAGAACTGAAGCCTGATAGATCTCCATCAGCTTCAAAGAGTCTGAATGAGGTGTACAAGCAACACTGATCCATTGTGAATGTGACATTCATGTAGGAGCCAGGGGAAGTTGGGTTTCTCTTCCTAAGCTTGCCACCCAGTTAGCACATTCTTCTGAAAAGCCAGGTCATTTCTCAAGCTCCTCTTTTTCTCTCCCATCTTGGGCCAATTTGACCTCAATCTCTCTGGGATAAACACAGCCTGAAAACCAGCACACAGACTCAAGAAAGCTCCCAATTTCAGCTAGAACTAGCAGGCACAATAAAAGCAACCAACCAAGTCTACAGAACTGCAGCCAGCAAATAAATGCACTCTAAATTTTATAGTGTCCTTTTCAAAACGTGCCCCAGCAAAGCTGCTGTCTTGGACACTGATTCTGTTGCCAACTCTGAGAGCTACTGCCATGAGGAGCCACAGGTGAGTCCCCATGGCTGTAACCATTCCTTCTCTCCTTAGACCAGAGGTATAGTGGGTAATGAACATCCAGCAGGAGCTTTTAAATATGCACTGGAAGGAAAAAGTATACAGAACTTACTACACAGAGGTTTTTCACACCCTTCTTATTCTAGGAGGACTATAATTATTCTCTGTTACACGAGCTGTACCGGACTAATCCCTCTCCTCCTGCATGCTTCATTTACAACTGGAGAGCTAACAGCCTATTAAGTTTTTAATAAATTATACTAAAACATTGTGTCACTGTTCTAAAGATAAAACCTGGAAATGAGTTGTTAAGGATATGGATAAACCTATGCCTTAAACACATAGGGCTTTCTACATAACGGTCTTGGCTTATAAACATCTGTGATCATAAATACTTCCCAGAAAAGCACTGGCAGTGAATTTGTAGTATGAGAGCCACATTTTTAAAGGAGAAAGCTTTTTCCTTTTCACTATTAATCTCTTTTCCTTTCATCTTAAATTTAATTCATCTCCAGGTCTTTACAAAGTCATGAAATTATTCATGTGCTAAGAAAGATAAGGGAGCTTGAAAGAAGGAAAGACCTCACACAGGCTCAAGAAAAAACAGTAAAAGTACTGGGAAGAATATAGAAAATATTGGACTTTCAGGACCACAACATTGGCCTGAGCCATTTTATAAAGTTTTCAAACTAATGCTTCCCATTTTGCATCCACAGAACTAATTTTGATGGGCAGCTTAAATGACAGCAAGCAGGAGAGCATTCTCTTACTGCTGTCTTCTGTATGTATGATTATGCTTAACATTGGGTCTCCGAATCCACAGTTAAAATATTGGCTTAGAATCACAGAATCATAGAACAGTTAGGGTTGCAAAGGACCTTAAGATCATCCAGTGCAAACCCCCTGCCATGGGCAGGGACACCTCACACTAAACCATGTTGTCCAAGGCTCTGTCCAACCTGGCCTTGAACACTGCCAGGGATGGAGCATTCACAACTTCCCTGGGCAACCCATTCCAGTGCCTCACCACTTTTGCAGTAAAGAACTTCTTCCTTAGATCCAATCTAAACTTTCCCTGTTTAAGTTTGAACCCGTTACCCCTTGTCCTGTCACTACAGTCCCTAATGAAGAGCCCCTCCCCAGCATCCCTATAGGCCCCCTTCAGACACTGGAAGCTGCTCTGAGGTCTCCATGCAACTTCTCCAGGCTGAAGAGCCCCAAATTTCTCAGCCTATCTTCATATGGGAGGTGCTCCAGTCCCCTGGTCATCCTGCTTTTCAGGCATCTTGAGCATTCACCTGCTTCACTGGCAATCACAGAGTGAGCAAGGTTTACCTAAATCTCTACACACAATGGTCCTTGAAGTCTAACATTAAGCATACAAACTTCAAAACCCTTAAACTTCTTATTTGGGGGTTTATATCCTTTTCTGTCTCTCACATTCATCTTAGAGCACCCCAGAATTTGTGAAGAAGAGAAAGGGAAGGACAGAAGAACCAAAAGATGATCAGAGATGAACGCAAAGTCATTTACACATAGGACAAGCTTACATATCGGATACTTTGAGGACAGGCTTCACAGATTTTGTTTTGATGCATAATAACAAGATGGGCTCTCAAAAAGTTAGTGTTAATAGGGGAAAGTTGTTCTTGTGTTGCTTGCATGAACATACCGGAAGTCTCTAAGCAAATAATAACTGAAAGATGGAAAAGAAGCAATATACTAAAAAGACAACAAAACAAAGAGATTACCAAAGCTTTAAATGTTCTCAGAAAGGGAAGAAAAAGACCTTAAGCCTTGGAGAAGAACTGAAAAGCCTTTGAGAATACAGCTGTTCAGGCTGCTTGTGAAAAGAGGCTACTAGAATATAAAATGGTAATGATTGTCATGATTATTTTAGCTCTGTTCTCTAAATACTGGATGCCAGGCTTCAAAATAGGAATGTTTTTCTTATAAATATTCTGAAGAGACTACTTCAAACCAGTAGGCGTTGAGGACATACACGTACCTCACCTGCATCTTAATGGAGCACGATTCTGAGCATGATCACTGGTAACTCAAAGTAAAATAGAGATATTTTGTTCAACACAGGCAAAGTAGTTTACATGGAGAAAAGCATTTTTTACAACATGTCAACAGAGGAATTTAGTTTAACAAAGCCCTCAGCCATAAAAGATTCCTGCTACTGTTTGAGCAATCACTACTGGCAGGTGCTGTCTTCTTGAAGGATTTCCACATCACACTGAAACAATGGAGCCTTAAATATCCATTTTACCATGTGTCTATCAGAGTCAGGAATAACAGCAGTGGCACAGCAGGGAAGAAACTTAGGCACATTGGACAGCAAGTGACTGAGAAGCCCTCCCCTCATGGCATGCCTAAAACTCTTCAACAAACCACACATCTCTACATGTCCTATAAACTCTCAGGTTTTGTTGCTGCTGCCTTTTCCTTCACCTGAAGTGTTTCCCTAGTTTGTATAGTTGACAGAAATGTTCCAGGACCACCTTTATGTAAAAAAATAAGACATTATTCATGTCTTATTTTCCAGTGCTTTCCAGTAGTCAAAGATCCCTGGTGATCACCTGGTAAATTGCTTTGCACTGGGAACTGCTTTGGAGCATCTTTGTACTCTGCTATGCACCCCACAACAGCTACCTGGGCATTTGTGTATCCTCCAGCCATCCCTCATAAGCAATTCTTCTTCATGTAAATTTGAGTGAGTGCTTTCATGAAAAAGATCTGCATACCTAAATGGAATCTTTAAACAACAAAAAGATTTGCTTACTGCAAGAACCTACCACATAGGCTCAAATAGGTGGAATTTAGTCTGGGAGCCAGATGTATATCTTACGGAAACTTAGTGGTGTCAGTTAATTCTCAGAAGTACCTTCTGCGCAGCTCTTGGAAACAGGGGAAAAAAAACTATGATTGTAATGGCACAAATGAATGCATAAATAAAACTAAAAGTAAATGCAGGAAAAGTTTTGATTAACTATGAAAAAACTATTAAATACAACAGTAGTGATCTCTTCTATTCTTTTCCTATTGTTGCTAAATGTTCATAACTAAGTGCTTAATCCTGCACTTGGGTTTGAATAAACTGGCATTAGGGCTATTGTTACTGTGTCAGCATAATGCTGAAAATCCAGGAAGCCTTTCCAGAGATCATCACCATCATAGCAAAAAGATAGAGCTTGCTATTTTCACAATAAACAACAGATAGAAACTGCCCTTCTATTGAGAACCTCCCTCCTGTCCAGAAACTAAACTCATGTTCCATTATGATTAGGAGCCTTGCAGATTCCTTTATAATTGCTAATTACTTTTAATCTCCCCAGCAATAAATAGCTTTTCTAAATTTAATGATTTCCCTCAGAAGGACTAACAGATTACCTGGGATTCTGCTCAGCATCTGTCATGTAGAAAAAGGTAACCTAGAATTTTCCTTGCCTTTTCCTCCTAAATTACTTCTCCTTTCCTCTGGAGTTGTTCTGTCCACATTTAGAGAAGCACACAGCAGTTTTTGGTTGGATGCATTTATTTGTAAAGGAGCTTTTCAGAAGCAGAAATGAAACAGGCAGTGAACATCCACACTGCCAATAGGTTGTATTAAGCCAAAAGTTGCCCTGAAAGGATACTGCAAATCTTACCCCTAAATGTAACACTCCCTAGAAATACAATGAGCTTCCAAACTAGCTTAATTCATTACTGGATTTCTCAAATTAAGCAAACTGAGCTCTGTTATTTGCCTTCTTCTGAAGTGTGCATTTCAAGAAGAAAATTAAAAGAAAACTCCTGTATTTCCCACCTCAAAGGTTGGGACTGCTTTGTAATGAAAATTAATTGGCACATAACTTACATGTCTGGGAAGTGAGATTTTAAATACAGGTGTCTGATGAAATTGTTTGCACTGGGCCATGCACTGTATTTCTTTTTGAATGAAAATATACAGCATCCTGACCTGGATCAGCACCAGTGTGGCAGCAGGGCCAGGGCAGGGATTGTGCCCCTGTGCTGGGCACTGGGAGGCTGCACCTCGAATCCTGTGTTCAGTTTTGGGCCCCTCACTACAAGAGAGACCTTGAGGGGCTGGAGTGGGGCCAGAGAAGGGCAACGGAGCTGGAGCAGGGCTTGGAGCACAAGTGTGATGGGGAAGGGCTGTGGGACCTGGGGGGTTCGGTCTAGAGAAGAGAAGGCTCAGGGGGGACCTGATCGCTCCCTACACCTGCCTGACAGGAGGATGGAGTGAGGTGGGGTCGGTCTCTGCTCCCAAGGAACAAGGGATGGGAGAAGAGGAACCGGCCTCAAGCTGCCCCAGGGCAGGTTTAGATGGAGCTGAGGAACAATTTCTTCCCCTAGAGGGTGCTCAGGCATTGGAACAGGCTGCCCAGGGCAGGGCTGCAGGCACCGTCCCTTCAAGTGTTCACGCAGCGTGGAGACGAGGCCTTAGTGCTGGGAATGGTTGGACTGGGTGAGCTTGAAGCGCTTCTCCAACCTGGTTGATTCTATTCTATGATTTGAAGCCTACTGGATCTCTTTTTTATAGCTGGATGAAAGTATTTGAACAACTTCATTAACAAAACAGTATAACTGTTGTTTTTCAAGGGCTATAAATTCAGCCATGTAAAAGTTAGCATTTTGTAGAGATTTTTAAGTGCATTTGGTCACAAAACAGACTGTAGGATTCTGATTCACTGCAGTGTTACTTTGATGCTGCAATTCCTGGAAATCCCTTGGTCAAAGCAGCTTTCCAAAAGGTTTCCACAACAGCCTCCATGTCCTGACATCAACATTTTCATCTCACTTTGTCAAGGAAAAGAAAAAGAAGGGGGTGGGTTGTTTTTTTTTTCCCTAAATATGACTTGCAGTGGAAGTGTGGAAGTATTTCAGCCAAGTGTAAGATATGGCCAAGGCATCTGCCTTTATTTATTAGCAAAACTAAATGTGGAGTGTGGACAAAACAAATAGAGTATGGTGTTTTCTTTGAAGAAAAAAACAAAAAATAAATAAAAATCTGTATGGCACCAAACCCCCTGAACCCTGGCACGTGGATTCTGTTCTGTTGATTGCTTTTGATTGCTTTTGTCTGCAGAGTGTTAGTGTTTTGTTTACTACAAAGATAAGGGGAAAAAAGCTCATTTTCGGAGAGAGCTTTTTCTTTCCTTTAATATCTTCCAGGAGATTAAAACCACTCTTTGTTCTCCATCCATGTGCCATCCTCCCTTTGCCTGCCATTTGCTACTTTCATCCTTGCTTGTAAAAGGTTCTTGTAAAAGGGCCAACCTCCTTAACAACCTCTGCCCATTCATTTCCCATGGCCTCAGGTGTCTGACTTTCTGGAAAGACCAGCTTGTAGCTCTGTCATACGAATCACATCAAATCCTAGATTTGCTTCATCCTTATAATACTCCGTGGATATTTATGTACCTGCCAATGTGTGTGAATCAGCTGTATTCATTAACTTTGCCATCAATTGCCAGACCCAGCATTATGATCTGAGAGACAAGGCTCACAGAGTGCCATTCTCTGGTTTCATGTTGGGGACAGCACTCAGGTGATGCACTGTCAGACCATTTCTCAAGGACTCAGAACAACCCTCCCACTGTCAACCAGATGCAGGCACAGGGTGACAGGTTTGCAAGTGACTCTAAGCAGGTCTTTGGCTGCTTGGCAAGCTCCCATCACTGGGAGAGTGTGATACAGAAACCAAACACAAACATCCACCCTTGTCTTGACTTCAAGGCAATTAAATTACTCAGTGCATCTAGCACAATTATTGATATTTGCAAGAATCACTCAGGGATTTTCCTGGAAAGGATGGATCAGCAAATGTTTCGGCTACGTATTTATATCCATTGAAAAAAAGAAGGTCCTAAATGTGGGTGATTGTGTTTATAACATGGGCTGAACATTGGTCACACTCTGAAATGAACAGAACCCAATGCATTGGGATGGCAACAGGCCAATCCTTGGAAAGAAAATATGCTATGAAATTTGGAGTAATGATTCAGCCAGCCTTGTGGCTGCAGTGTGAGGAGTCAGGTTGGTAGATGTTGAGCTTGGACTAATAGGAGCAGGGATCCTTTCCCTTGAAACAAGCAGAGTGGGACTTGGGAATCCTTCACTAAGGATGTTGTGCCATGCCTTGAATTCACAGAACAGACGAATGATGTGAATGTGTGTATGTGCACACATGCAGCAGTAAAGAAATGTGATTGGCAGCTCAATTCCAACATAGCATCTGTGTTCTCTTTCACCAAGGTGCCTGATCAACTATTTGTTCGGCATTAGCGGCAAGCTTCTCTGCTCCAAAGCAAGGGATTTTTCTTGGACCATGCTCATAGTACTGCTGTCTGCCCTGTAGCCTCCATGCTGAACATGGAAAATGGAAGGTTTCAATCTATTCATCCGGTTCTGTTCTGAATGTTAAATTCAATGTTGTTATTCATGACCCTCTAGCAAGTCACAGTCCTAAAACACATCAACCCAGATAATCACAATGGTTTTACATGCCCATGGTCATATTCTGAGGCTTGGAAGTTAATAATTTTGCTTGAATAAGGACTTCACAAATGTTAAAGCATTTGGTTAAGAGCCACAGACACAGAAACAAAGAATACAATGTCCCTACATGCCACTGGCTCTCTTGAAGATAAAATGGAAATTGTTGCTTCATTCTTTTCTCTTCCTATGTAAATGTCTGTAGTTTCATGAGGTTTATATTATTAAACATTACCCTCCAAGGCAAAAACTATAGAACCAACTGAAAGCGGCTCATTTTCTAGTCAATGAGTTTCTATTTGAACAGCAAAGCCACACAAGTTAAGACAGTGGAATAAGAAAGCAATATTCTGGTATTGACAAAGTGGGAAGAAGTATGAGTACTCATTAAGCCTCAGTCCCTTAAGACTCCACAATTAGGTCTGAGTTTCTAAATATGCTGAGCTTCAACTTAAATCATGTGCAGGTAATTTTAACAGATTTACACAAGTAACAGGTGACTGAGTTTTGCACTTGTGTGAGCAGCACCTCAGATATCATGTATTTTTCCTAAGCTGCCATTCAAAATAAATTATGGAAAAAGTAAATGCAAGGCTCTGACTGCATTCAGACACAAAGAATGTGGCTGTGTTAGTGCTGTTCTTTTTCAATTTGCTTTGTCTTAAACCAGGACCATGAGTAGTTTTTCCCACTGCAGTCAGTGCTGGAGGGATTGGAGGAAAGAACGAACAAACAGAAACCAAAGGAAGTTTGTAAAACACCAACTAATAGAATGTGCCTGAGGAATTCTAGCACTCATGTGGCTTGTGCTTGTATTCCAAAGCTTAGATTTCCCATTCTCTCTCTGAATTTGTTTTAGGAGACACCAACCACATTTCAGCTTTGATGTTACCATTTGCAACCCCTACAACTGCCAGCTTTAACTATTTAGGACCTCTGTACCACACAGCTCAATCCTTGGAGTTAATCCTCCATTAGTTCTTCAGTAAGAAATCTCTAGTCCCCTTCTTCCTCTACCCTTTCAACCTCCATGGGTCTCTCCAGCCCCATCATAGACTAAAAACTAACTTTAACCAACTAATAATCGACTTCTTCCAACCATTGACTTTATTTATTCGATGTCCTTTGACTTATAGTGCCATTCAGTGTGGCACCTGCCTCATCTCAGTCCTATTCATCCTTCACCAACAGCTTGCTAGGCACTTGTTTATTCATCTCCTCCAAGAAATGCTTCACCTAATGGAGAGTTGCCATTCTCCATTTATTAAAGGAGTGAAGAAGCCTGTTTCTCTTTGTCAACTGCATGCACACATATGCACATACATATGCATACATATGTTTTCACTACTCACTACAGGTTTTCCCAATCATGGAAGCTTCTCTGCCTCAGTGTCAGGAAAAATCTGTATTCTCACATTACCCATATTAAAGTCAGCTCTGATTCTATCACTAGTTACACAAACTAGAACTGATTCTTCTGTTTCTTCCTGATTGTTCTTTCCTGTTTCTCTTAGCCAAGGCAAGAAAGAGTATATGGGGAACAAAATACACTCAGGTAAAAGAAAATTCAGCCTGAAGAGACAAGCTCAGTCAAATGTTTTTCTGAAGACCATCAGAAATTATAAAGAACAAATGAACTCAAAAGGAAAGACACAGGCATGCTTTATAGAACACTGATGTACGACTATTTTTGTACTGCTGTTGCTGCTACTGGCTCTCTCACCCCTTTGCAGTCTTTATATGCTGTATGTTCATAGAAAATACTTAGAGAAGTGTAGTTTTCTAACTCCTGAAAAGCATTTTGCCCTCTTACTCAAGGTAAATTCCAGAACAAATTCTTCTGGATCTGCCAGTAAAATGTGTGCTGAAGTTCAGACCTGAGCTTCAGATCACTGTAAGGCTTAGAGCACAGTTCTATGAACTATAGTTTGGGAGGGTTAAAAATCAGATTTGTTTTTAAGGCTTGATTTAATTTTGGTTAAAAAATGAAAATCTTTCTTTCTTCTGCATGGATCCATTACTGAAGAAGGAGAATATCAGAGGAAAAGACAACAGCTCTTGCTGAATTGTAAGCAAGTTTGCTTCTGCTCTGGGTGTTTGCCCTAAGATGTCTCAATTACTATATATACATATATATATACGTATACTAATCACTGTAGTTAAGAGTGCTACACAGCACAGGTTAGAAAGACCATGTTGTAAACCTGTTAGGCAGCATGCTCAGCATCTGCATTGGCATCACAAGACCTTTTGCAGTGATACTGTCCAGATGACATCAATATAGGCCTTGCTGCTGACTCCAAGGATCAGGAACTCTATTTCAGACACGTCAGACTTTTGCTTTGTAGGCAACATTTTTTCTGTCAGCTTCAAAAGTGGTTTTAATTTCTCTGTAACTGTTGCTTTCTTCCTGTCTTGTTCAGTAGAATGATGAAAAATAATTACCTGGTTTTAAATAACTAATGCCCCTGAATACAAGGGGAAATGACATGAAAGCTGAGAGATCTCTTGCATTAGATCAAAACCTGTTGGGGACAGTTTCTTTTGGAGTGTAATTGTAATTGGCCAACTTTGTGACTTAAGGGCAGGGGAGACTTAAGAAATAAAAGGAATACAAATAAGGGAGGGCAACAGCCCTCTTTAAAGTTCATATCCCATTTTGAAGTTCTGTCTGTTTCCATGACTCAAACAGCCTCAGTTAATAACATTATAGCAGACATACAAATAGACAGGTTTTCTGTCCGTAATGAGAAAGAAACTGAGGAGAACTGAGCAATGAAGGTCTAAGGAAACATGAAAAATAGCATGGACCTACACCAGTCAGTCATGAGACCAGCAACAGTGCTGAGAGTTGTATAGAAAGAAGAAATAATTCCTTTAGAAGATGCAAATGTAAGGTATCAGACTCTGCCTGGAAGGACATTATGCCCTTGGAAAACCCCTGTGTGTTTCGTACTGGCTTTTGAAACAGCTTCCTCCTTGCTTTTGGCTTAAAATCAAATTTAATCAAATTTAATTTTCAAGACTGTTTTGGAAACCAGCAGACATTTGTGAAATATGAAAGATACGAATTCTTGTATATAGGCAACTTGAATGAAAAAAAGCTACATAAAAGCACACCTAGTGTATGCTCTAGCAAGCAATACTTACATTTTCATCAGATACCCTGATTCCAGAAGTAAATCATAGAATCACAGAATGGTTTGGTTTGGGTTGGAAGGGACCTTAAAGTTTATCCAGTTCCAACCCCCTGCCATAGGCAGCTTGCTCCAAGCCCTGCCCAACTTGGCCTTAAACACTGCCAGGGATGGGGCATTCACCACTTCTCTGGGCACCCTGTGCCAGTTCCTCAGCATCCTCACAGGGCAGAACTTCTGCCTTAGATCTAACCTGAACTTCCCCTGTTTCAGTTTGAACCCATCACCCCTTGTCCTATCACTACAGTCCCTGCTGAAGAGTCCCTAAATAGATAAACACAGGTCATACCAAGTTTCCTGGTCTTACCACCAATCTATTTACCAATTGAGGTGATTCAAGGGGATGACCTGGGAGGGATTTCCTGTTCAACGAGGTATGTTTTCTGCTAGAAGAAGGATTCTCTTTTTTCCTACTTAAAAAGCTGCCCAAGGTCACTAAAATATAAATGAGTACATTTGTATTTTCCCGCACATTACTCCTGTTTGAATGGAGAATGCTAAGGAAGACACAACTGAAAAACAGACCTAGGTTTGTTCGAAACCTGGACAGATTTACAAACATTGATATGAACGAGGGTTTATTTTAAAGTCTGCAGTACAGCAAGAGGACACGGAAGAGTCTGGAGGCTCAGCGTTTCAGTGTGTGGTTCTGCTTAGTTGAATGTGCAGTTTATGCCACTGGAAATAACACCAGCATGTTGATAGAGTGATGCATTTCTTTAGCAGAAGAATACAAGTGAGTTACCATTTGCTCTACCAGCCAGAAGCAGTTGAATTCCACCTCTCATTTTAAATTTGTCAGCTGCAAACATCCTGGTTGTTAAAACACAACCCTGCCCTCCCAGTCTGCCTTGTCTATGTTGCTTTAAAACCTGTTCCTCAGAAATCATCTGCCAGGGTTTAAAAGCTACTATGACTTGCATGGCCCTAAGAACGCCTCTTATTTATTTGTCATAACTTTGAAAGGCCTGGGGCAAAATATTAGTGGTTATCTCACAAGAATAATGTATTTTATTTTTTGAAAGATAAGCAATTTCAAGGAATTTTGTATTCAAATGGAAGATAGTTATATGAGTTATTGCTTGTGTAAATAATGCTCAATTACATACCACACACAGAGTGCTATTATCAATTTGCTACCTATCCAGCATGAAAGCAGTAGTGGCTTTTACTGCATAGAATTATGTAGTCCTGCTTTGAACTTACATAAACCTTTATGAAATCAGAGAGGAACTGTGATGACCTCCAATTGAAAATTTCAGATAGAGATTGATAAAGCTCAAATCTCTGATTTTTCTCCACCTTACTGAAAAGAAAGGTCACGATTCTGACACATTTATTCCCATTGCAAGGACCTGACTGCGTGCATTGCTCTACTGTAGGAGACAAAAGCATGGTCCTGATTGAAGGCCAGATGCTGCAATGAACACCTGATTACAGGAGATTTCCACTAAGTCTGCAGGAGCGTGGTTATAAATAGGTCGTGCTCAGAGCTAAGTCAAGTCAAGCGTGTAGATTTTGCCTCATCAGGCATAAAAAGAAGTCTTGGTTCACTTTATGTTCTCTATCTTGGTTTGGATAACTCACTTGTCAGTCCAGTACAGGCAGCAAGCAATGCACCGCACTTTTTTGTCTGCTCTTATTCCTGCCAGTCCTAACAAAAGAGGGCTGTGTTTCACTTTCTTTGGCTCATTCCTGAAACACATTTATTCACTGCTATCTCAGGGTTGATGAACAGGTGTATTCTTAAATCTTCATTTAGTTTTCAGTGAATCACTTGGGTGGTTTTGAGTTCAGTCTCTCATATCCCCTCCTTCATGTCATTCGGATTTCCTCTGTGCTGACAGGATTGCAGTGCCAGATTAATTACTGCATATGAGTTTGATTTGCTTGCAAGTCATGAGTTGGGGAAACTATGATGCATAAAGAATGTATTGTTCTAGTTCTGTAGGACAGACACGACACATCTTTTTATTACATCAAATGATACAGTCAGGAAAAAGGTAAATATTTCCAGGCACAAACATGTGAAGCCTCATTGTTTGTCCCAACTGTATTAGCTGGTTTAAGGCATTCTCTGAAAGCTTTGTCTCTGTCATACATACACACCAACATGACACACAGAGAGTACTTCTTCATGCCTTGCACATGCGCTTCAAATAATGAGGATTTATTGGCAAGGCACTTCCATTTTTTATCTAGGAAATTAGGAGATGGGGATAGTAAGAAAAATGATCAAAAGATAACACTGAATTTCCCTGAAATTGAGCAATAGATGTAGTTACTTACAAAGATTGTTACAGAGTAGGTATTGGCACACACAACTGGCTACACATTTCCTTGTGAGATGACTGTCATCGAGGTCCAAAGCTCAGACCTCTGGGCTTCATAAATTGGAATCATGACAGATTTTGAGCTGCTTTGTGCTGATTTACATTCTCTCTGGTTATTCTGTTGTTGAGATGTTTACTGCATGAATTTATTGATATGGGGTGTGACAGCTGGGGAGAAATAAATGGGAAATGATGGAAATGTTCAGAAACTGGTCTGGGAAAAGAGAAGACCTGTAAAGAGAGGACAAAAAGCAAGCACTTCCTAAGTATTAGAGATAACCAGGGAGGCAGGAGATGGACATTGAATTTAGTTAGACATACATGGCATATTTCACAACCTCTTGCTCTACAAGTGCTGCACTCACAGCTAGAAAAAGACAATACAAAGACTGGTAGGAAAACAGTCTGGTTACAGTTCTCAGTACAGTCTGGTACTCAGAATGATTTTCACAGCTGTAAAGAGAAGATCCAGAGGTATCTGAGCTTTGTTCTGCAGAAAAACGACAAGGCCAACCTCTCAATAATGCCTAATGCAAAAAAAAAAAAACCAAACCCAAGAAAGGCATGGACATCTGCAAAGGCACAATTAATTGCAGCTTAGCACCTCTGAATGCAGCCACTAAAGTAGAGTGTTCAGGGGCACATCATAGAAAGAAGTGTTACAGATTGTGGACAGGCTGTCTGACAACGGACATTTTGTGAGCAATCCAGAGGCCTTGATGTAAGGCAGCCTGCCTGAGAACAGAAACGGAGTCAAGATAAACTGAAGGCCATGGATTAGGGAGTAAAAGAAACACCAGCTGTAAGAACTGAGGCAGAGGAGAGGGGGAGCTGAGAAGTTCTGGGGCTCGAGTTCCCAGGACGGTGGTATCCAATCCTAGCATTGTTAAGGGTTAAGGTGCCCAATCAACAATTGCCAAATCCATGTAGCTGTGCTAAGAATCTCTATATAAGGTTGACACTTTGTCTAATAAAATGGCATTCACTTGATCACATTGATCATCTCAGCATTGTCCATGACTCCCGCGTCAACAACAGATGTCCTCTGCAGACATTTCCCTGCATTTGGTGCCCCTGACTAGGCTCCAGTTCCTCATGTGTGACCATGTCCCTAAGCCCCACCACTGGTTGGTATTGTTTCCTTATTACAAATTCACCTTCACGAGTTGTGTCAAAACCTTTCTGGCCCAAAGGACCCTCTGGATGCTGCACTGCATCATCAAGGGATCACATTATTAAAGACATTTTTTTACTAACTCTCAACGAGAAAACACCCTATTTCTGAGTCTGTCTATATAATATACAAGGCATCTGGCTACTGTGTCCTTACCCTCACAGTGATCACAGAAGTTGTCACCACTGAAGGTCCACTGCTTTTAATAACGTGTTTTCTTGGTGAAAGCAAGAAATTCTTACCAGGTAAGTGACAAGCCAGTGAAGACTTTATTTGTCAGTCTGAGAGTGTGTCCTATGTCAATCTTACATTTACCATGCAGAGGTCTTACTAAAGGAAGAAGTTACTTACTATGCAAAAGACTATGGTGAGTTGTTGGACCTCTGAACTGGTGGTTGCAAAGTAGGTCTCAGGTTGATGGTATTACAGAACAAAGAGACTCATGATGCTAATGGAAAAAACCCCAACAACAAACAACTTGGCTATTATGATCACAGGAACAGGACAAATTACCAACTGGAAAAAGTAGTTCAAAGGTAACAGTTCCCCTGAGCCCTGGGGAAACCAGCCTGGCTCAACTGCTGCCCATGCCAAAGAGAAATGGCTCATCTGAGAAAATGAATGCATTCTGTAATCAAGATTGACATTGGCAGGGCTTATACCATCACACAACAATGCAGGGGACATAACCAAGATTAGAAGGATTTGTAAAGCATGATTTACATGGTAGAAAATGCTATTTACTTCTCACCTTTCTAGCCCCATTATTCCTAAGACTAACACATGATGTTTTCTTTGAAGTTGAGAGGAGAAAGGAAGGCTGGGACAGATTTCATTGAACTGTAAACTCCCTGCCTATGTTGCAAGCTGCTTTCAGAACACTTTTGCAAGGCTCTGAGCATACCCTGAAAAGTGTGCTCCTTCCCTGGACATACTCAGAATCCACCTTCCTCCTTTTGCTTCAGACTCTACAACATCATGTTCCATTACTAAGTTTGTCTGCTAACTCCATCGGCAACCTTTGCAAAGTTCTCCATTTATTATTTCCACACAGCCTCCTCCTTCCTGCTTATTTCTAATATACAAATGACAAGAAGTTGCTACATTCTGGTGTGTTTATTGGTATGATCATGCTTTGTTGCTTCTATTCTGACTGCAAGGAACACAACAGCTGCTTATTGCAGGTAAGGAATGATGGAATTGTTCCTAAATGTTGTCTAATGGCACACAGCAATCAGTTCTAGGGAGGAACTACTGCTCCTTCAATCTTTATCCTTCTTTTCTATGGCATACGTGAAGCTATGGCTTTGGTTTGCACAACCTCAGGAGGATCAGGCCAGCACCATGCTGGACAGTTGAAGCTCCAGGCCAAAGCCACAGGAAACTGCCACAGTTACTGTGCCAACTCAGCACCTACACAGTTCCTCACCACCATGACAAAGAGCATGATTATTACCCAGATAATGAAACAAAACTGATCCTTTGGGCCTCTGGAAGTCACTGACAATCCTATGGTTTTGATGAGACTGCTTCCAGTGTTGTGGAGGCCACAGAAAGGGATCTGTGCCCAATCTGTACAACCATATTGTCATGAAGATGATGGCTTTGCATTGATAAACCAGAAATGCTGAGAGCTACATGGCCACAAAAGGTCAGGAATCCCTTTCCCAGAACCAGTCCAACTTGGATAATCACGTTCTAGGAACTTAAACAAATTTAAAACAGTTATTTGGGTTTTTTTTTTTTCTACTTTGTCCTCTAAGCCTCCATCTTCTTGCTACTTCCTATTAAATAAAAGCCTTCAATTTATGTACATTGTACATACGCTACTATGTGTGTACACCTTTTTGATGTGCTTTGAGGTGAAAGGCAGCATATTAATGTGAGATTGCTATCTTTTCTTCAATAAGAAATCAAAAGTATAAAAGATCAAAAGGTAGTAATTTTCTATTAAACCACATGTTTTGTCTACCAAGTTATTTATAGCCCTTTGCATGGTATAACTAGGTTGCATGTTGCAGATTATTAGAGTGATTATTCAGTACTGGTTAGCCCTTAAGGTTCTATTTAATTCCAAGTGCAAGTGAAATGATTAAAGTTGGTCCCAGCTACACATGGAGTAAAACCAGACTCTTTTTTCAGCACCTGGCCTACTGCTTTATTTCACAGCTCTATTGTCATCTTTATCTTCACTGATTTATCCAACATACAGCATTTCCATTGGCTTTGTGTAAGAATGAGACTGACAGAGATGTGTCATTGCTTGGAGTGGTTTTTACAAGGTCCAGCTGAGAGGTAACACAAACCAGCCCTGCCTTTTGGTGCCACACACTTGCTCCTTTTCCCAACAGACCTAATTATGAAGTATTGCTTAAATTCCTGCTTGCTTATATCACAGTGATTTCCAAGTAAAGGTGAGAAATGAGAACTGACTTCAGGTTCTGATCCAGCTTTCAGCAACCATCAATGTTTAAGGAGTAAACAGATACCATCGACGGTAAAATGTACTGAAGTGAGACTACACAATTTCCCATGCCTTACATTCAGTATCTGAGTAGCAACAGGAAAGTCTATACCTCCATTAAATATCAAGCTTCAGTTTGTAATGCAGATTCATTGAAAATTATGATGGGGAGCAAAATATGAAACAATGGAAAGCAGCTATTGGGAACTGCTTTGTTTCTGGGAATCTAACAACAGGCTACGCAATACCTACATTTCTGAACTGAGCATTAAGAGAGATAAAGGGAGTTTGATCTGAATCAAAAAGCTCTGAAGCTAAATTTGCTATTTTCTCTCCATCACACTTGCCTTTTGCTTCCAGAGCGTGCTGTTTCAGGACTCGTGATTCCAGTGTCGTCATCTTTCTTTGACTCATAAGGATAGTTGGGTGTGAAACCCAATTCAGATTTTTCAGCTCAGCCCAAATCACAGTGCATGGCTGGTATAAAATGTCATTTAATTTACCTTTCTAGTTTAACTATCTAAGCAGATTAAGTCCCACATGCATTAGGAGTAAAATAAGATAGACAAGGAAATAAAATCTCAGAATTTTATTGCACAGAAGTACTTTGAAAAATAATTTTTCCATCTTCAGAGAAGCAGAGGAAAAAAGGAATTAATTTTTACTGCTTTTTCAGTAGATGACAAGTGTTTCATGTACTGTTTATAAGCTGCCAACTTTCCCCTAGTTTAGATACTAAGGGAAATTTGATCACCTTAAAGCTCAAAAATATCTCCTAGGAC
Organism: Agapornis roseicollis; assembly: GCA_002631895.1. Taxonomy (NCBI): domain Eukaryota; kingdom Metazoa; phylum Chordata; class Aves; order Psittaciformes; family Psittacidae; genus Agapornis; species Agapornis roseicollis. The sequence goes on from NDXB01021178.1 coordinate 58,442, forward strand.
AGCAATAATAGCCGTAAACCAGATGTCCTTCTGCTGAAGTGATGCCAAATTACATTTCTCTCATCCCATGGTCATGCAGACACTGATAAAAAATGCAATGACCTCCACTACTGTACCCAGTAAAAATTCCAAGATCTGGACAGTCTGCAGTTGGTTCTGAGCAATCCAAGTGCTGGTTTTAGAAGATGATGATATAGAGTTTATTTCTCATTCCTTGTTCATTGTGTCACTGTGCAGACATCACTAGCACTTTACTGAAGATAGGAGTTTATTCTGGCTCTTCTCTAAGGATTAATTTAAGTTAGGGAGGAAGGAGCAGAATCTGTGCTGAACAATTGTCATCAATCAATACAATGGGTAGAAAATGTGACTTAACCATATTGGGTTTGTATCTTTATCAAAGGAGATGGATAGAGAAGGAAACAAAGGTCTTAGGGTATTGCACTCAGAGAAGAAAGAACACGACTGCAATGTGATAAGAAGCAGTAGGAACAGGGGAAGGATCATTTACTCTGGAGTGCTGAAGTCATGAGGATCATTCTATACTGAACCACTCCAACATCCCTCCTGTCCTGCAGACTGCACCTGCTATATAAATTGCAGAAAATATTTTTACATGTTCATTGCATTGTTTAGAAACCTTTTTGGGGAATAAACCGTGTCTATCTAGATGCAGCAATAACTACAATGACAATGCTCAGGTGGTGTTCTCCAATAAGCTGCAGTGGCTTTCACACTTCATTAAAACCTATGGCCTCTGCAAAAGAAGGCCTTTAGTGAATGCTTTGGTAGAGCTGGTCAGGAAACCAGAATGCATGAGAAGTTCTGAGATTCCAGTCTTTGGATGCTCTCATTAAAAAGAATTTTTAGTATTTTCTTGGGAAGAATGAGAGGCTGAACAGATTATTCAAGTCAAGGCAAACAAGACCTTACATGTGAGTGGCACAGTTTCACTTCCCTGCACTTACTGAGTTGAAAAGCAGCTTGAGTCTCCCGCATTCTAACCAAGACAGAAATCGAACCATCCACCACAAGGGTTTGTGACTGTGGTGCCAAGAGCAGTGAATTCTTACACAAAGCACAGTAACTGAATCTGGAGAGTCTGAGAGGCTCCCTGCTTGGGAAAGGCAACCATGTAGTGTAAGGCACTCACAGGATAGGTCAGCACTTGCTTTAGTCCTTGTTCCATATACAAGATCCTGATTATTTAACCAGAATTGATCTTATCCCAAATGTCAGTGGCTGTTTGCTGCTGTGGGATCTTTCTTCGTCTCATGTGCCCCTGTTGCAGAAGTCTGTATCCTGAATCTTAAAAAAACCCTGCAGATATTTTTCCATCAAAATTGGCACATTTCAAATTTACTGTTTCTTTCCCAAAAAGTCAATTCTTTTAAACAACAACCCCTCAAAACTAAAAACTGCTTGACTAACTTCAGTGATGTATACACTATATGGAGGTGAGGAATTCTTACAGCCCCTCTTTTTAGGCTGATGAATTTGATAGAGGTTTCGTTTTTAGACAGCTGTGACATTTTTAAGGAGAGAAAAATCATGCCCTGCTACTTTGGAATCCTGCTCATCCTCAGGATGAACTATCCGTTCAATATTTGGAGAGATACTTGGCCATAATGATCTTTTGCTTAACAAGCAGTTTGAAAGAATAGCACAAATGTGAAGGAGCAGCATTAAGAAGGAATAGTAGGATTGGCACCCGAAGGCCAGCAGCAAATGCATTTCTCACCTCGTGCCCAAAATTTGCTGTACAGATTGGACAGGTAATCCTTGACATTTCAGAGGTACTGGTGTACACCACTCTCACTTTAAGAAGCTGCTTGCACATCTCTTAGAGGCATCACAGGGTTTCTATTTGTCAGAAATATAGATCTTAAAAAGCATGAATGACACTATAACAGAAATTAGAAAGGGAAGAGATCTATGGGCTTCTGCAATACATTCTCCTCCTGAGGATTCATTTCTTCCAAATTGTCTGAAATGTTCAGATATGTTCTAATTTTAGCACTGCGATAAATAACTTTTAAAGGAATATTTGAAGAAATCGACAGGCTTTTACAACAGTGAGCTTAATGGGAAGTGGTTCTCCTTAGAGCACAAGAGTCTAAAACATCACCAATCTGTTCCTGTGTTTGGAAATCATTTACCTACCACCTGGGAACATTATCAAGTGACATATGGTATTGTCTTTGTCTGCCTCCTGGCAGCTAGTGGAGGGTATCTGCATGAGAAGAAAGTTTAGCCTAGGTAGCACTAAAGAACTATTAGAAAGAAGAGAGCCATGTTTTTTTCCAAGTGCAAGTTGTACTCTTATCTTATTCTTGAAGTACTGCAGCAATAATTAGAGTCCAGGAGGGACTGAGCTAGCCACACTACTATTTTTAAAGGTATGGACTTAAGTAAGAGGCAAAAGAGAAGAACAATTTAACACAATAAATAATTCAGCTGTGGAACTCATGGCCACAGGAGAACACATTTATGAAGGGATTCAAAAGATTACTAGCAAAATTCATATAAGAAAAATCCTTCAATGGCTATCAAATATTATTATAGATGCAAATGCCAACTCAAGAGGTGCCCCTGACATGCCAAACAGACAGAAATTGGATGTACTAATGGAAGTGTCACTATATGCATGTCATTTTTTAATACTCTCTCAAAAGCACCCACTATTAGACATTGCCAAAGATCCTGGGAAAGGTCGCCTTCTTGTCTGACCTGCTGTAGCTGTTCTATGTAAGAAATGTCATTTACAACTCACCAGTCATGACAGTCTATGTACCATATACCTTTATTTATGCATTTAGTCATGTACTTTTATTTATGTGTCTGAATACAGGTGTAAATGTCAGATTATAGGCATTCACTTCCAAAACTTTTACCTAAAGGACTTTTTAAGCAGGAAACGTAAACCAGTTGTGTAAAAAATGGATATATGGCACCTTATATATGATAGTTATGACATCATTTTGTACAGGCTCCAAATGTTATTTCAACGCCTTTTAACATCCTGCAGTCTGTCTTTTACTTTTATCAGCCTGCATCCACTCTGGTTTCACTAAAGGAAACTTAAAAGGAGAAGCACATTTCCAATCTACAGTGGAATATATTTGCTAAGCAGTAAATCTAAGTGAGAGTTCAGCTAATATCCTCTGTGTCATCATCTGCAAATCTGATAGTCACACATAACCTTATTTTTGTTATTAAACTGATGGAACTAGTTCAGTAACTTGTGTACACCTGGAGAAGGAATGATACTGACAACACAGGTTTGAAGTCCAAGTGCATACCAAAGGTTGCAGTTGATAACCTTGCAGACAGTCTAAAATTATGCAGATGGATTAAGAATTTACTAATATTTCAAATGCAAATGGCTTATTGATCCTGGAACGCTGTATACAAGATTGATCTGGTGATTATGTTTTTGGAACTTAAGTGATTTTATTGGTGAACAGCCCCAAACTGTGGGGCAAAATACCCACTAGAATGCAGCTGAACAAACCTTTCTGATGGGGAAGCAACTGAACCTCCTCTTCTGTATGGCAACCCAACATATCTTTAGAGATCAGAAGTCTACAAAGAATGCAAAAAGAACTCAGTTCTAAACAGTCTTCATGATTTGGTTTTTACCTGTCCTTGGACTCTCAGTTCTTAGAAAGACTAATGAAATCACCATTATTTTATATTTCAGGGGAAATTTATATGCAGTTTGCCTAAAAAACCCTTATTTTTCATTGCTGCTTTACAGCAGCAGTAAGATGACAGCAGAAAAGGTAGCTCCCCCCTTGCTATGTAATTCTTTATCACAATAAAATGCTAGTTAGTAGCCTAGTGCATTTCAACCATCTAGCCCTTAGACACCACTTCCCACAACAGCTCTAACAGAGCTGGTAGCTCCACATGTTGTAGTCGTTGGTGGAGACTTCTCATTCAAGAAAGTATGCCCTACTGTGTGGGTGAGGAACCTATCAACTTATCTTGGCAGGACATTGTGCTGCACATAAGGAATTTGTAGTTCTTGACCAAAGACCCAATTTTCTCCTGCTTGAGCTCGCTATCCCTCTGTACAGATCTAGCCTTAGCCTGCTCTTCCATAACCATACAACATGGGGTTGAACTGGGATTTAGATCAAGAGTTGACATTACCAGCCTCCATGAGGAAAGAGATAGAGTCAATCAGCTAATGAATTCTTCCATAATGTAAGTAGCACATAGGGAAAAGTATGCAATGGAGCAGAACCTGATAATAATAAACTCCTGCAGGCAACATCTTGTAATAAAGAATTTCATGGCTCCAAGCTACACTCCTGAGCGCAGCTTACCTGAGGAAAGTAAAATGGGAAAACGAAGAGTTAAAAACCTACCAGATCAAAACATGGGGGAGAAGGGGGGAAAAGAAGAAAGCCAGCATGACTCATGAAAATTAAAACTGAAAGCATAGCTGTATGTGACATCACCGACATTAAAAAACTGGACTTTCTGTTTGAGTTTACATCAACACCCCCAGAGAGCACTTTGAGATATGCAAGAAGCTCTTTTCTTCTACATTTAACATGCGTATCCAGCCCTTTCTCCTGTTTTTTTAACCTTGATTTTCTCTGCTGACAACGATCTCTTAACACAGAAGTGAGAAGACTCCAAGCATTAGTTCAAGCTTATTTTTCCAGGGTCAGTAGCCTCCAACACATTCAAAAAGTTGTCTTTCTGGCTTGTGCATACGGACCATTTCATACAGAGTGGTTGCAGAGTGATGGCAGCAAGGAAAGCAGCCTGGAGCACAGTTAAGGGAAGTTGTCCCTACTTCTTTGCAAAAGGATTAATCTTCCTACCATCACTCAGGAAACAAGGTTTTAAAAGTGACACTGGTTGAAGAAGGGAACCAAACCCACCATGGAGTGGGGAAAGAATGTCTTGTTAAATAAGATCTCCTTCAAATATGCCAATGGCAGACAACCACTTTATTGTCACATTTTATTTTCTCCTTCATATCAGGGCATGAGGTTTGGAATGAGAGCTATGGAAGCAGCAGATTTTATTGTGGCCTAGTATTTCGATGTTGGCAATCGAAAAGCAGGTGTTGCCACTGCAGCCAGTGAACATCATATCCATCAACTGCCTTTTACTTTACTAGATTCTCAGTAAAGAGCCTATAGCTGCCAGCAAGACTCACACCAGGGAAATGTCATTGATTTCAACGAAATTATTCCTTCACATTGGTGCAATTGAAAGGAGGCTTAGGGCTAATGGTTTCCTTCTTCCATCTTGATAGCATACCCAAGTTTTACTTTTATCTCTTGTAAAGTAACGGAGAGTATACACTTTAACATGTAAGATCAAAAGAGGTAAGTAATCAAGGGGGATGCAGAACACAAAACCATTTTTATGCCTTTAGAATCTGATGTGTTCAGTTGGGAGAGCAGTAAGATTTATTTCTCTGTGTCATCATTCAAACCCAGCATCTCTCTCCAAATTTGCAATTTAATGTTAAGAAAGACTATTTATTTTCCACCTATCCTCATTAATAATGGACAAGGTCTAATTTCTGGTTCAGATTGCTGATGTTAAGATTAACCGCAGTTTGCTTGCTCTGGTATGTAAATGGGGAATAGCCAAAGAACTGTCTACAAACAGAGATGGTGCAAACTTCCGTCTTGCTGATGTTACTGCAGCCATAGCTTTGGATGTAGCCCTGACAACTGCCACTATTTGACAGCTGGATGTATTTAATGGGACACAGAATCATGTTTTACTTGTTATGGAGCAGGCAAGGAAGCAAGAATGCTGCCACATGCACATCCGCTAGAGAAATCCATTGTGCGCAGTTGCTCTGTCACCTGGGGTGTGCACAACTAATACTCCTGATTCCAAAAACTGCAAGGGGGTCAAATGGGTTGCATGAAATGAACTGATAGTCAGGTCAGGGCATTTTCACTTATCCTCACCTCGCAAGCAAGGCAACCCCGTTGCCAGAAGGAAAAAAAGGCTGAATTCTTATTTCCTATTGGTAGGAAAGGGCTCCTTAAACTCTCCTGTTCTTCACAACACCAGAAAAGCACAGCTTAGGACCTTCAGTGCTAGCTGTGACACAAGTGTAGGTTTCTATTATTTGATCTGTGCTGATTTATACAAGGAGGAAAAGGAGAATAGAGTCAAAGTTGCTGGAGACTTTTCAAATATCTCATTACTAAAAAGATCAGTCTTGATACAAGGAAGACATTCAATTTAACTGAATTTACAGCATTTGGAGCAGAAAACTAGAGAAACAATGAAGAGTAGAATGCCATCTGCTTTATTGACAAGACTAAAGGAAAGAGCATCACGTTTGACTACATGTTATGACAATCTCATTGACGGCCAATATCAAATACTAAAAAACCCAACAAAAATGAATCCTTCTCCTCCTCCCCAAATTAGAAAGCAAGTTATGTACATTACTTTTACAAAAGGCAATGTACATATATTACTTTCTCCAGGTTTATTTAAGTGCATGTATAACACTATAGATAAGCAGAACCAGAATACTTACTGCCAATTGAAACCAACACGTTTTAGCTCTTGTACAGGCTCAAAATTAGATATATATATTTCAAAATGGGATATGTCATAAATGTTTCTACATTGGTTCTTATGAAACATTTCCTTCTTCAAGGTTGGAAAAGGTATTTCTTTCTTATCAGAAGACTAGAAGCCTCTTCACCTGTGGCTGAGTGGAGCTTGAAATGCCCCAAACCTTGATTTTAGATGCACGAATAACCTTAACTTGCCCTAACAAATATATATCCATGTAATACATGTTTTCTGCAGGTATGACCAAAAGATTTTCCATAATTATTGAACTGCTTGCTTACATGAATACCTGTGAGAGGATGTCATGGTCACTACTTCCTACATTGCAGGTATGTCTACATAATTGTGTTCCATTTCGTGTTTAAAAAGAGAACTATTGTTTGATTTCACTAAAAGGAATTCATACCTTACTTTGCCGGAGAGGTTTACCTTCACCCTCACAATGCTAAAGCGAACACGCAACTCTCACCAGAGCTGAAATTAATTCAGTGTTTAGTAGATCTAACATTCCTATGCATTTTGAAATTGTAACAGATCAAACAACACAGCAAGGAAGAGTATATTATTAGAGGTTTGATCATCCAATCTTTGTTCTGAGGTTAACAAGAACAGCACAAACATAGCTAACAAAATACTCAATACAAAGAAGAATGGAGAAAATCTACCTACACACTTCTATCACACGCTTTAGCTCAATAAACTGGTGACCTGAAGAGTCCCTTTCTCTTTCTACCTCCCTCCCATTCATACAAATTTCATTATGCTTAAAATTAGGCAGAGACCTGGACCTTTGTGAAAGCTCTTTGTCCATACTACAATCAAAATGCTTTCAAAAGAGAGGCCTCTTCCTGACAGGGCCTTGTGCATGGCTGACCTGGAACGCTGCTGGATGCTCTAACCATGACATACCAATACTGCAGAACGAGAGGAGCACAATATGATTCATATTATTAAGTAGTCACTGCTCTAGACCTCCCAGACAGGAATGTGTCACCTGTCTAATGAGACTCACAGTATAAACCAGACCTAGAAGCTCTTGCAATTACTGAAGGAGTTCCTTACATGACAAAAAAAGGAGGCACCATAAATGCAACAGAATTAAACAAGAGGAACAAGGGGAATAGTGTCTATCTGCAGCAATGGAAAGACAGAATGAGGGAAGGGATCTACATCTAACATTCTTTTCCATTTTCATTTATCTTCTAGAATTGATGCTTAACCCCTCCCTTCTGGACTTTGAAAAGAGGCAGCAAAAGGTTGAAGTCTTTGACAATAGCTGTCTTTGGGTTTCCTTATGCTTATCTGACTGCATCCCTTCCCTTAAAAGCATGTTTTGAAGCCAGAATTAGGTTTCTGTTTACATGCATTTTGGTCTGTGATCCTCTGCCAATAGCCACATGACAAACTTATGACAAACCTATCCAATGCTATTTGAACTTGCTTCCTATATTCCTTTCTCCAACCTAAAATACGATTATAATGTTACAGCCATAGGGAGGGCAGAAACTTGTGATTCAGAAGCTGAGTCAGGAAACCTTGATGTCATTGCAGTTAATAGTAAATCACAGGTAGAATGGGAGCTGTCCTCATTTAAAGTTAAGCAGGTTCTCTAGTTGTCTCATAACAATGTTTTTTCCATCATAGCTCCCAGCCATATAGTGTCATCATAATTTAGAACTACTGTATCTAGGATGTCCACTACACAGGTGAAGGAATACATAATGAAGGTGAACTGCTGTTACTTGGTACAAATTACAAACATTTTTGTGTCCTCTGAGACATTTAGAATAACAAAGTGGATGGACCCAGAATGTCTCTTCTTGTAGCTTCCTTCTGCCTGATTGAAAACCTGTATTACCTTGCCTCTGATTCCTCTTCTCTAGGATATTTTTCATGTCTTCCTTGGCTAGACTTCAAGAGGGTTTTCTGCTGTCTGTTTGGCAGGGAGGGAAGCATTTGCTTCCATTACTTATGCAGTACTATTGTAAACCCCCCAGACTTCAAATTTGTGTACATGATATCAAAATATGCATGGCAAGGTACACTTTAATATGGAAATGCCACCACTCAGTGAAAGGGCACTGTTAGTTTGCCTGGTTTACTGAGGAAAAAGTTGAAACCAACACAAAACACATGTATTAAGGCTAGGAAATAGTCTTTTAAAATCCTAGAGTGGGTTTTAAGGTATGATCACATACATTATTATATGTGAGTTACTCACATGAGGTCAGAATCTTTATTTCTCAAAATGCAACATTACCAAGTTTCAGTCTTTTATATTTAAGTTCTGTAATTATGATGAGATTAATATTTTATCCTCTACCATATGATCACCCTAGGCTGTTTAATTTTAGACCATGAACCATATTTTAACTAATACATTAGAATGTAAGATATCATCAAAATTACTTGGGTTTTCAAATACATTGATATATGGGGTGTGAACCTTACAAGGCACTTTCACTGTACCTCCATTTACTGTGAAATTCCTGTTCTCTCCAAGCTTATCATGTTGTAAAGGTATGACACACTGTATCAGCATTACATTAGCACAGAGAAACCTGCAGAATTAAAAAGGTTTAATTGCTCAGGAAGTATATGCCTGTGTGCAAATGCTGCCTTTTCCTGCTTTGTTTCTCCTGATGTTGCTAAAATCCATGTTTCGCTTTGGCAACCTCCACTACCCAAGGCAGGAAAGATAATGTCAAGGAGCTGGTGCTCTTGCATCAAGACATTTAGATGCTCCAGAACACCTCCCACTACTCCATTTTCTTCCACCCATCATCTCTTTCACTTCCCCCACTGTTACTTCTTCTTTCTTTTTCCATTATAGAGGATGCAGAAGGATTTGAACCTCTCTCAGATCTGAATGCTTCCATCCCCCTGTCATGGCACACAGGGTCAAGCCCAATGAACAGAAGCATTGCTTTGCAGATTTTAGGGCACTAAGGAAGATAACAATGCATGTGTTGTCTTCCTGATAGGAACACACCCCTGCAGCTGATTGCATATGATTGAGAAGATCAATGCTTTCTTGCCAAGTGTCTTAAAACTCTAACTTGAGTTCCTCTGCAGAGCACAGCCTCTTACTAGGTTTAGGCTACTAAGAGAAGTAATTCTTTGTGAGATTTTCTAATGGATTCTCAGAGCTACAAAGTGCTATGTTTGTTGATGCCAGCCCACAGTCCCCAGGAGGGAACACATTCACTCTTTTACATTTGGGGTCACTTACTAGGCAAATGTGGCCCTCAGTGATGCTGAGGCATTCCCCACAGAGCAGACAAAACCTTGTGTAAACAGGTTATGAAAGTCTTTGGGTCATCTCTGATTTCTCTGATCTCAATTAATATCCCGTAACCAATGCAAGAGGGTATTGTACCAAGTTGTACCAAGAATGCTGTCTAGTCCTCACTGAAAACCTTCAAGCATGCTGCAAGTATATGGGAATTTTACAGTAATATTTCCTCATTTCAGAACTATGACTCTGTGCATCACTTGCAGGTTATTTACACTGCCTTTTTCATCATATAGCTAAAGGGCTGAGGTCTCTTGAATACTTGGTGACAATAAGGAGGCAGAGGGAGAATGCATCCACATGCATGAAGAGCCTTCTCTCCACACAGGTGTGCAATACTCCTGCATACCTCTTAATTGAAGCACACATGAATATTGCTTTTTCTCTCCTTTGTGTAAACCAGAAGCCAGCAGTATTAACAAAAGAGGAAGAAATCATGTTCGGCCTTTGAAGTGTTCCTCCTTGAAATGAATTAAATTTCTTCTCCTTTGTGTTGTGGCTTAGGAAGATAGTGACTTACAGTATCCCTCTGCTTTGAAGTTGCTTTTAGAACACTACTCTGGCATGAAACAAAGGCATAACTCAGAATTTGACTGGGTTTGGCTGCCATATGTTTTAAAAAATATCCTTTAAAGTGCATTGACAGTTTATTCAAAATGGGGTTCTAAACATTACTGTTAATTCACCACTTCAACATGCTCTCACCTAAAATCTTCTGACAGAGAACCTGAAGAGAAAACAAAGCCAGAGGAATCTTTGGCTGAGTTTGTAGCTTGGTTCCAGCCTATCCTGTGAGTTAGCTCTTAGCTAAACTCCATGCTTTTGTCTGTGGGTGGTTTTAAACATCGTCTTCCCAGCACACTTGCCCAGCATGTCTCTTTTGTCTTTACAGCCACAGCAGTATGTCTCTCAGTGTTACATCTGTGTTGGAAAATACGGGGTATTGAATGCAGCTATTCCCAAATGGTAAAAGCCTACAATTTCTTCTAAGTGTGCTGGTATTAAAACAGAGGGCAGGAATCTCTTCTTCATTGGAACAAACAGTGCTTCATATTGGAAACAGATAGCAAATGATATACAACTGGTGTGCTGCAGTATCTACAGAGAAATTTGGGTATTACACTTCCAAAATAACCACTAAATCTATTCACTGTCCATCCTTACAAATATAGAAGATCCATTAGTAGAAAATGCTTAGTATCTGAAGGGGGCCTATAGGGATGCTGGGGAGGGACTCTTCATTAGGGACTGCAGTGACAGGACAAGGGGTAACAGGTTCAAACTTAAACAGGAGAGGTTTAGATTGGATATAAGGAAGAAATTCTTTCCTGTTAGGGTGGTGAGATGCTGGAATGGGTTGCCCAGGGAGGTTGTGAGTGCTCCATCCCTGGCAGTGTTCAAGGCCAGGTTGGATGAAGCCTTGGGTGGCATGGTTTAGTGTGGGTGCCCCTGCTTATGGCAGGGGGTTGGAACTGGATGATCTTAAGGTCCTCTCCAACCCTAACTATTCTATGATTCTATGAATATAAGGAGAGTCTCAGAGTAAGAAGGCAGTATAGAAATAAGAACATTTAGATGTCTGTGCTGTAGCCAGTGTAATTTGCTATAGGAAACATCATATTGCCTAACCCATTAATCTACCCAAACCTCAGATGTGTTCCATAAGCTTAGCAGCAGTAGTATGTGCACTGTCCCAGGAAAAAAAATGGCTTGGCATCAAACTTCCATTCTGGAAGTCCTTTGCTATCTACTAACTGCACAGTATGGATAAATACCACAGAGTTAAACTTCATCCCTTTTCAGGAACTTCCCACTCAATGATTACCTCTTAGGATCCAGGAAAATCCAAGTTATTTTAGCACCATGTTTTATATTGAAATTAATGGACTTCTTGCAACAAGTAACACACTTTGATTGGGTTTGTGTTTGCTCAGATAATATTGTGAAGAGTTGTCACCAAGGTACACTGGAAAAAAGTCAATAATCTGAAGGAAATTGGACACTGCCTAATTGGAATGGCGGATAACAATACATTATCATAGAGAAAATGTCCCCCTTCCTTAAGAAACAGATAATAGAAAATTTAGATTCCAATTGTGTCATTTAAACCACTGACTTCATAATCTCTGCTCACAATAGAAAATTACATTCCCTTGAAAAAACTAATTACCATTTCCGAGCATTTCCCCCAGCTCCTAAGACTTATATCAAACCCTAGCAAAGGATGGGATTGCCATAGCAACTGCCAATCTGCTTGCTTTTTATTGCTGTTTTTGTTTTCTCACTCAGAAGCCCACATAATAAACTCATTTCATCAAATGTCCAATCATGGGAGACTGAGGTCAATGGTTTCAGAGAACATGGTGCTTCCTACCAGAGCAAGATGTTGAAAGCAGAGAAAACAGCAAATACAGAAGATGATTACAGCCCGAATGCACTTTGGAACTTTAAACAGGATGAATCCTTCTCACTGGGCTGCATCAAAAGAAGTGTGAGCAGCAGGTGATCCTGCCCCTCTGCTCTGCTGGTGTGAGACCCCACTTGCAGCCCTGTGTGCAGCTCTGGTGTCTGCAACAACAGAAGGACATGGAGCTGTTGGAGAAAGTCCAGAGGAGGCTACGAGGATGATCAGGGGCTGCAGCACCTCCTGTATGGAAACAAACTGAGAACATTGGGGCTGTTCAGCCTGGAGAAGAGAAGCTGTGTGGAGACCTCAGAGCAGCTTCCAGGGTCTGAAGGGGGCTATAAGGATCATAGAATCATAGAACAGTTAGGGTTGGAAAGGACCTTAAGATCATCCAGTTCCAACCCCCCTGCCAGAAGCAGGGACACCTCACACTAAACCATGTCACCCAAGGCTTCATTCAACCTGGCCTTGAACACTGCCAGGGATGGAGCACTCACAACCTCCATGGGCAACCCATTCCAGTGCCTCACCACCCTAACAGCAAAGAATTTCTTCCTTAGATCCAATCTAAACCTCCCCTGTTTAAGTTTGAACCTGTTACCCCCTTGTCCTGTCACTACAGTCCCTAATGAAGAGCTCCTCCACAGCATCCCTATAGGCCCCCTTCAGATACTGGAAGGCTGCTCTGAGGTCTCCATGCAGCCTTCTCTTCCCCAGGCTGAACAGACCCAACTTTCTCAGCCTGTCTTTGTATGGGAGATGCTCCAGTCCCCTGATCATCCTCGTGGCCTCCTCTGGACTTGTTCCAACAGCTCCATGTCCTTTTTATGTTGAGGACACCAGAACTGCACACAGTGCTCCAGGTGAGGTCTCACAAGAGCAGAGTAGAAGTGCAGGATCACCTCCTTTGACCTACTGGAGGGACTCTTCATCAGGGACTGTAGTGATAGCACAAGGGGTGATGGGTTCAAACTGAAACAGGGGAAGTTCAGGTTAGATCTAAGGCAGAAGTTCTTCCCTGTGAGGGTGCTGAGGCACTGGCACATGGTGCCCAGAGAAGCTGTGAATGCACCATCCCTGGCAGTGTTCAAGTGGCCTTGCGTGAAGTGTCCCTGCTCACGGCAGGGGGCTGGAATTGGGTGATCTTAATGTCTTTTCCAACCCAAACCATTCTGTGAGTCTATGATCTTTGAAGTATCCTTCAACCCATTTCTGCTGCAGAAAGAAACATTTCTTAATATTCCTTTTATAAGCTTTACTCTGTACCAAGAGATTTTTATTGGTTTACTAGTGTCTAATATATCATGACATTGTAGCTCAGCAAAGCCACAGCATCAAAAAAGTTCTTGGCATGAAAGCTCTCCCCTATATTCACTTAGGGAAGTTATGCCCTAAACCACAGAAAATTCTCATCAGCAGGCACAACCGAATGGCAACATATGTGTAATTTCTGAAAGGAATCAAATAAACTGTAGAAACCAATGAGTTGGTAAAAAGGGCTCTTAGGACTCCTTACATTCTTTCTTTAATATTAAAGAATAGCTCTGAGAAAGCAATTAAATGTCCAAGCTACATGATGCGTAACTCTTCTTCTGCCTTTATTGCCACTATGACTAGTTTTGATTAAAGAATATTTTAACTTGTACACATGTTGAGAGAATAAACTTTAATGTCTGAAGGTTCTGGGGTTTCACTCCTGGAAAATCACACTCTTGCCTCGGCCTCCAAGAAAAACGTCCACTGGTCATTTATTCAAAGGCTGAGATTCACCACTCAGAAATGGATGAAACAGGTAAACTCTATGAATATCACTGTCATCATCTCTCTTAAATTTGGTTTAATTTCTCCATGCAGATTCTTTGCAAACTTATCTACCTTAGTTTCAATACTCCCTAGAGGCTCACTCTCTCCTTTTATTTATATCATGTCCAAGAGCAGGGGAGCTGTAAATTTGTTCTTGAGAGCAGGACAAATGTGGGACTGCAGAGAAATATATCCAAAATGTCAGCTGCATATAGCATGCTATGATTTAAATGGCCAGAACAATCATCCCTGCAACTTAAAAGCAATCCTGGTTTCAGTTTAGATGACAACATATAAAAAGTTTCTGTGACCTATTCCTGTGTCTTTGACTCCTTGTGGTAGCATGAGGAGGAAGTTAAATGCCCTAACCCTAACCCATCCAACATTAGTGACTGGTTCAACAACACCAAAGGAGAAATTACCTTCATAGATACCGAAAAGCTTTCCAAAGTAGAAACAATGCAATATTTGTGCTTTTCATTGCAAATTTTGGGTACAAAACTGACATATGTAGTAAGATGAAAACTTAAACAAGATCTTTTTGACTTCAGAAAGGTTGCATCCCTTCTGGTCCTAAAACCACACACCCCAAACTCCAATTCCTTCTCTTTCAAATATTACTTAAAACAACCTTTTCCATCACCTGTCCTTTCTGTGGGAAGAAGGAAAAGCAGTCTCTCAATCCATCTTTCCTAAGAAAACAGGTTAAAAATTACCTATGAAACAAAACAAAGCTTAAAAAACATGCACAAGAGGTCTCTGTAGTGACAAATCAGCCCCAGGAGTACCTGTGCTTGTCACCTACCCTCATGGTTGTCTTTTGCATTTAGGATGCTTCAAGCTTTTGTCTGACTTTGGATTCTATTTGCTGTCAACTCATGAGCTTTCTGCAACTTTCATTTTGAGCCCTATCTTATACTGCTGAGGATCCAGGCTGGATTAGAGGTTAATCAGCCCTGTCATGAGCTGCAGAAATCTCTTTCTCTGCAAACACTGAAAAAATGCAGCAAAAGCTCCTACATATACCTACAGATGGCTAATTTCCCTTTTTATGTCTACTGTGTATACTTTTCAGATATCTGCTTATTGATTAAAAATAGCTTTGCAGTTTCTAGTGTAACTACTCAGGACAAGGACTTTAATAAAATATATCATTTTCTATGACTTCTTGCCACAGAGAAGAAATTCCAACCTTTTAAGGGAAAATAGAACCATAGAATCAATCAGGCTGGAAAAGCCCTTCAAGCTCACCCAGTCCAACCGTTCCCAGCACTGCCAAGGCCACCACTAACCCATGGCACTGAGGCCTTGTCTCCACACTGGGTGAACACTTGCAGGGATGGTGCCTGCAGCCCTGCCCTGGGCAGCCTGTTCCAATGCCTGAGCACCCTCTGGGGAAGGAATTGTTCCTCAGCTCCATCTAAACCTGCCCTGGGGCAGCTTGAGGCCGGTTCCTCTTGTCCTGTCCCTTGTTCCTTGGGAGGAGAGACCGACCCCACCTCACTCCATCCTCCTGTCAGGCAGCTGTAGGGAGCAATCAGGTCCCCCCTGAGCCTTCTCTTCTCCAGACTGAACCCCCCAGGTCCCTCAGCCATTCCCCACCACACTTGTGCTCCAGGCCCTGCTCCAGATTCGTTGCCCTTCTCTGGTCCCACTCCAGCCCCTCAAGGTCTCTCTTGTAGTGAGGGGCCCAAAACTGAACACAGGATTCGAGGTGCAGACTCACCAGTGCCCAGCACAGGAGAATGAAAATACAAAACTTCAGTAAAATTAACGTAAAAAAAAAAAATCCTAATTTTATAGCTCCTTAAAGTCACTTGAGCAATAGATGCAGAATTTGTTTCACCAAGATCAATCATCCTTTGTGGAATCACCTTCAGGAAATCTGCTTGCCTAACAAATTAAGTAGCATTTACAATAGCTTGTTGCAAATCACACTTGTAGCTGTATTTCAATTAAGGAATGTAAATATTTTAGAGCAGAGTTGAATAATTGCATTATACTTCATTCCTAATTTACATGTAAAAGGACTTGCTAGCTATTAATGAGGTATTTATTGCATGAGATGATAGTTCACTTACTACTAAATACACCAAAGAACACTCATTAATTTTTTTGGAATCCAATTTGCCCTTTACATAACTGGATGGCAAAACTTCATGTGTCTTAGTAAATGCAGAAACAGGACCAAAGCCCATTTCTGTTACATACAATAGAAACCCCCCAAAACTATCTGAAATAAGCAATGGAGTGCAGATGACACTGTATACTGTATATAGTTCCACTGCATACTGTATATAGTTCAAGAGTAGTGTGATGATGTAATGGTTAAAGAGATACTATGATTTCACCCTGCACAGTAACCTTTAAAGTGATTGTGTTTCTACAGAAGAGAGATCCAGTATCTCCTGATACACTGCACTGTCTCTGAAGACATTGGTGATGGTTTACAGCTCCCAAGAAGCCAACTGTCTTGCACCTTGTTCTCACTGAACATGCATTGCTATTCTGGGCTGGCACTGCTGAATTACATTTGCCCCATGTGTTTTCCACACAGTCTTTAATGAATGTGAGCTGCCTGGAAGGAAAGCCTTTGGGAGCACAAAGCAAACAAAGGTACAAACTTTTAATCAAAGAACCTAAGTGTGCTCAGAGCTCTGTTGTGTGAATGGCAGGGGGAGCTGAGGGTTCTCATTCTCCCAGGGGAATAACGGTGGAAGGTGAAAAGCTTGCAGACAGAAAGTCAAAATCACACATTCTTAAAAACCTGGCTTTACGATGCATACCGTATAGAGAGTGATCCACTAAGAACAGCTGATTTGCAGGAAGAAATTATGTATATTCTGAAATTAAGACACTAATTAAAACCATATTACATTATGAGGTGAATAGAGCTGTCTTTTGAGCCATAGGTTTAAAATCCTTGCTAACACTTTTCCAATATCATTCCCTGAAGATGGCATCAGAAACCACTCTCCCCTCTTCATGTCAAGATTTTAAAAGCAATTACATTTTGCAAATTCAGACAGAGAAATGCTCAATGTAAGGGCAACTCTGGAGTTTCCAAAATGTCTGTCAACTGCTCTATGAATCAACCATTACAGATTGCAGCCGAGCATGTTTTGAATCCTTGCTGCTTAACCAATGCTTTGCAGTTGCTTTCTTTTCTTAGGCTTAAGATACTAATGTGAGAACATGTTTCATACCTCCCAAACCCATATTACAATGGTTTTACTGAGGAGAAAGGGAAGACAATTTCTTTCTTATCTGACTATGCAGTTCAGACAGGCAGGATGGCATACAACAGTGAAAACCTCACAATCCACCTAGAATAGGATGTAATATCCCCAGGTGATCTTCAGATCTGCAAAACAGTACTCAAATGTAAGATTTATGTATCTTTACAGAAGACTGTTTTCACAATAACAATACTCTGTTGGATAAGATCTATATAGAGAAGAAAATGTTCCAAGATACAGCTTCCAGAAAGGGTTATAGATCCACAGCATCATTTATCAGAAGATGCAAGTACTTGAAATCAAAGGCACATGTTTAGCTCTGCAAGAGTTTACCTGCTCCACAGCCAGGTAGATCTGCAGTACAGCCTGAGTACCCAAGGGTTGTGGTGAAGAAACCCTATGGCATGATTCTAGGTCTTGTCAAGGTCTCTGCACTGGCTCACAAATCTATGGAAATAGGCTCTGTGCACAGCACAGGATACCTCTGCACTGTAATAGTGGTACATCAGCTGAAGGACAGTGATGCACTTTAGACACAAAGCTTAGGTATGTGTCTAAGGATACACACTGTACACGCTGGGACCTCAACTACTAGAGAACAATTCAGCTGAGAAGTGTTGGTGGATGATAAATTAACTATGAGCTGGCCCTTGCAGCCAGGAGGGACAAGAGTATCCTGGGTGCATCAGGAGGACTGTGGCAGCAGGTCAAGAGAGGTAATCCTCCCCCCCTACTCAACCCTTGTGAGGCCCCATCCAGACCACTGTGTCTAGTTCTGGGTTCCTGAGTACAAGAAAGACAAGGAGCTATGGAGAGGGTCCAGTGAAGGCCACAAGGACGATCAGGGGTCTGGAGCATCTCTCTTTATGAGGAGGGATTGCAGGAGCTGGGCCTGGTTAGTCCAGGAAAGAGCAGACTGAGAGGGGATCCCATCAGTGCAGATCAGTATCTCAAAGGTGGGTGTCAGGAGGATGGTGCCAGGTGCTTTTCAGTCGTGCCCAGGATGAGGAGCAGTGGCCATAAACTAACACAAGTTTCATTTCAGAATGAGGAAGAACTTCTTTACACTGAGGGTGTCAGAGCACTGAACAGGCTGCACAGGGGGTGTGTGTGGAGTTTTCCTCTCTGGAGACATTCAAACCCGCCTGGACCTGCTTTGGGTAGCCCTGCCTTGGCAAGGGGTTGGTCTGGGTGATCTACAGGGGTCCCTTCAAACCCTAATGGCTGTGACAGTTTAAACTGATCAGTTAGCTGATTTTAAGCTAGATAGGAAATGCAAAACGTATAGCTATAGGAACATGGAGCTCAGTTTTTGCCACAAAAAGCACTCAGTAAATAAACGCCTAAACTTTCATTCTGGGTTGAGCCTGGCAGCAACAGCCAAACCAGCTAATTTAGAACTGATGCATTACTGCTGCAATACAAGCACACAAGGACTGCATGACAAATGTCCACTTGTCCTGGCAAGCAGAATGGTACAGAGGCTGCAAGTGCAATGCACATGTAGCAAAGCTTTTTTTGCTTGTAAGAATCCCTGTGTCTGAGTCCATCTTCAGATGGGATCAGAATTGCTTCCTTCCAAAAGGACAAACTAGTTCTGTGGCCCAGCTTTTAGAATCACAAAATCCCAGACTGGTTTGGGTTGGAAAGGACCTTAAGATCATCTATCTCCAACACCCCTGCATGGGCAGGGACACCTCACACTAAACACTACTTTAACTCTAATATAAGTATTTAAGCTATCCCATGATTCATGCTGGGGTGGGAGATGGGGAGGGGCAGAGCTTTATGTTTGGTGGTCTAATTTAAGACCTAATGTGAGAGGGCAAATAGACCTTGTACAGGTTTTTCCTATGAATAAGTTCATAGCTCTTAATCAACTCACTCTCTTCCAGTCCTAATGAAACTGCAGAGATTATGAACAGCCCGTTCTGCTCATGTGCTAATACCATGAATAGTCTTTGCATTCTGTTTTTATCAACTAATAGTTTTGGACCACTACTGAGATTTCTTAAAGTCTAGAAATGGGAACAGCAGATCAGTTTATCTGTAACCTATTAAAAATATATTAAATTAAAAAGGTAACAGTGTAGAACTTTATTGAACTAATAAAGAAATGCCGATATCCTGCTGAGAATCACAGCATTACACAGCATCTTCTGCATCTTGGATTATTTTAATAAACATATCAAAGGGAGAAAATAAACTAGCTGATATTTTGGATGCTGGATAATGGTTCTCGTTCTCTTTTGTATTTTGTTTAATTACCCCATAGCTCAGAAACTCGCAGATATACCATATATTTCACACATGGCTAAAATATTAGGCATCTTTTTCATCTGTACTCCTAAGATGAGTCTATCTGCCGGACTTGCTCGTCTATTTTTATAACACTTACTTGAAATCCAGCACCATCTATTGATGGAACATAATGAAAGTTGGAATGTGAGTAGGAAGTCCCTTTTCTTGGGATACTGCAAGCACGTTAACTTGAAATAAAGGTCACTTTCCATAACAGTTCTAGACCTAATGTTTTAAGATGCTGAGCACCTTCTTTTCTCAAGGGCTGGACCCAAAATGTTTTTTTTCCAAACTGTGTATATAAACTGTTTTCTACAAAGATCTTCCCTGCTAGCAATTTGCCTCCACTTTAAGAAAGCTGTTAGTGTGGGAGGTGTTGGACCACATGCCCTCCTGAAATCCTTCTAGCATAAAATATGTTATGATTCTTCTATTTTAAGGCCAGCCAAGTTGTGACAGGCAACAGCATGCCAGTAGATGTGGTGCCACTAGATACAGTGGTACCCAGGACCTGCAGCCTGGAAGACAGGCTTCTGAGCACTCAGAAAGGCAACAGAGAGCTGATGAGCTGTGCTACAGAGTTCAGATACAGGATTCCTAAATCTTAGGAACTGAAAATGGATGTGTTTGGGATTCATTTGGACATCTTTGGATTTCAGATGTATATCATTACATGGAAGAAAACCTATGTGTCAAATCACAAATAATCCATCTGAAACCTTTGGTCACATGTTTTCTATTAACATTTTGGGCCCAGTTTCACTTTGCTGTCATTCCTCTTTAGTGTCTACTTTGTGACTGAGATTTAAAGCATCAATTATCATATCACAGTGTCTGAGATCTGCATTGCCAGAGAGTACGAGACCCAAAGGGTAAGGAAGAAGTTCTCCACAGCCTCTTGTGTTCTGCAGATTAATGATGACAGATCTGCCTCTCTGGCTTCTACTTGAAAATATAAATTCAGGAAAACAAAGGACCTGGCTTTAAGCCCATTCTGATCAATAGGACAAACCCTATTGACTAAAGTGCTGAGAAGACTCAGAGATGCCAATGGGAAATTGCATCTGACTCTGGTTAACCCTACAGAAGAGCAGTAAATAAACATGGTCTGCATGCACTGTAAAAGCCAGGAGCCCTGGATGAACTCCTTTCCAGATCTGTAGTTGCTTCTGTGGTAGCTTTCCCCAACAGTTTTAGGTCAGAAACTTCTATCTTGAAGCCCCAGTTCTGCTCTTGCTCTTCCTGGTGAGACAAAGAAACATTGTTGGGAAGTCATGATGTATTTTCTAACTGGAATGAAATCCATAGCTCAGAGTGCTCAGACACCAGATCTCCAGGAAGATATCACTGTATTCACCTGGTTTGAGTTCAGGGGATGAGCAGAGAACAGATTCTGCTCTTCCACAAGGAAATCCTAACTTAACATTTGGCTTTTCTGTCCACTTACCATGCGAAAGCTTATAGAGTATCACTACTGTGGGATACTCTACCTCATTGTGGAGCATGTCTTGGCTGAAAGAGTATGTACTTAAATGTAGTATGTGCTAAGGAGACAAATAACTCACCAGCACACACACTACCTTCCAATCATTCACTTTGGAAGTACTTTCTTCTTTCTAGCAACAGAATGGTAAATTCTAATGAAGTTTATTAGTTAGCCTGTGAATTTTTATCCTTTGAGAACAAAATGAGCTGGCTGCAGGTTGTCTCTATTTTGGTGTGAGTTTGATCTTGTGTCCTCATTCTTAAATAAGAAATTAGTTATAACTAAGTATGCTATTCTGTAATTAAGCTGCCACAGAGAAGATGCTGATGTCTAGGAATTGTCTTTACAAAGAGTCATTTCTTTTAACAAAGCCTGCATTTTATAAACAGATTGTTCCCATTTCAGAAGGACTTAGGAAACTAGAGACATTAAAAGTGTGGTATGGATGTTCCCAATTCATGTAATTGTGCAATAACACTCTATTCTAGAATTAAACATTCTATCCTCTTAAGCACTGGACTCATATGTTGATGGGGACAATGGTAGGCAGAAGGGTGCTTGGTGACTTCCTGTGGAACAAAAATTACCTATTTAGAACCATTCTTTGCCTTGAGGAAGGAGCTGCAGAGCTTTAATTCTTAATTATGAAGAACATCATTTATATTGTTTCAAGCTTTCTGTCATCTCTGCAGCTCATCTCAGTCTCTGACAGCTTTCAGAATGAAAGGGGTTCAAAACAAAAAGTTTCTTTTTATGCTCCGGCTTTTATTTCCATTTAGATGTGACCACATTTTTCACAGTCTTATTACCAACTGCTGAGGAATATTCTGAACTCTTGAGCTTGGAGCAGCTGGGTTCAATCCTAGGCTCAAAGGACATGGTAGTAAAAAGCACCATGAAACTTGTTGCACATTTGACAATTCAGATGGATTTTTAATTCTGCCGCCTGTGTTTAATGACCTCCTCCTCCTTTTAATTCCTCTTTGCATGCTCTCTACCCTGGCCCAGACATTAAAAATATCAAAATCTGATTTAAAAGCCTTCCAGTCCCCAATGAGAACATTGGGGCTGTTCAGCCTGGAGAAGAGAAGCTGCATGGAGACCTCAGAGCAGCTTCCAGTGTCTGAAGGGGGCTACAAGGATGCTGGAGAGGGGCTCTTCATCAGGGACTGTAGTGACAGGACAAGGGGTGATGGGTTCAAACTGAACCAGGGCAAGTTCAGGTTAGATCTAAGGCAGAAGTTCTTCCCTGTGAGGGTGCTGAGGTGCTGGCACAGGGTGCCCAGAGAAGCTGTGGCTGCCCCATCCCTGGCAGTGTTCAAGGCCAGGTTGGACAGAGCCTTGGGCAACCTGGTTTGGTGTGAGGTGTCCCTGCCCATGGCAGGGGGGTTGGAACTGGATGATCTTAAGGTCCTTTCCAANCTGTGGCTGCCCCTGGCAGTGTTCAAGGCCAGGTTGGACAGAGCCTTGGGCAACCTGGTTTGGTGTGAGGTGTCCCTGCCCATGGCAGGGGGGTTGGAACTGGATGATCTTAAGGTCCTTTCCAACCCAAGCCACTCTATTATTCTATGATGAAACAGATTGCCAATTTGGTTAATTACTGACTAGTTCCAGGAACTCACTAGGGACAGTTGAAGGGGGCCTCTGCCTGCTAATGGCAGGTTTCTGACAGGATTCATTTCACAGGAGTTCCTATTGACATTTTTATTGCCCTCATGCTATACATATGTTCTACTGGTCTCAGCAATGATAATTAGCACAGCTCTTCCTTTAGATAAATGCAACTCTTTAATTTCTAGTATTTGATCTAAGACAGATATTCCTGTACAGCCCTGCCCCAGGCTGGGTGGCTGCAGCCTTCTGGCAACTGAGCTAACCCTGAACAAATGCTGACTCTTTTTATCAAACATTACCTTTTCCAGATAAAATTTTACCTCTTATTGGAGACTTTAATAGGCAGAAAAGCATCCAGAACAGGTGGATAATAACAAAAAAGAAGCTCCTGTCTGTAAATGCCTTGAACAGTACCAGAGAAGAGAAATGAGACTGTAATGTATGGTTTAACATAGGTCCATCATATATTCCCCTACACATGCTCACACTTACACACACATTAACCTTTTCGAAATGATTTTGCAGAGATTTTTCTGATCACATGCTAAAAATAAAAGCAAATTACTAAATATAGATCAGCAACCCCAAGAGGTAAAGCCAAAGGCAACAGATAAAAAAATGTGTTTGATCTCTCCTACTGCGTCCTTGAAAATCTTAAGCCTTAAGCAGTAATTGTTTAATAGCAACACTAAAGTAAAATAAAATAGCAGAAAAGAGAAGAAAAGAAAAATAAAATATAAAATAATTTAAAATGCAACAAAATATTCTTAAATAAAATAAAATATTTTAAAATAAAATATTTTAAAATAAAATAAAATAACCCCAAACATCTATGTGAAACATAGGCCCAAGCCATTTTCTCCTATGCTGTGTGTATGATTCACATTCTATTTAAGAATATGGCTGTCCCATAAAACAACTGAACTAAAGGAAATGATGATATTTTAGAGAAGTAAAATAAAGCAGGACAAATGAAGGAAGAAATGTAGCCCCTGCTTGACAAAGCAGCAATGCTAACACAGCTAAGAATGATGTATTAAGGCTATCATCCTCTTCATCACCCCAAGCAATTTCAGGGAATTAGGAGTCTTCCACCAGCTCTACTTAGACAATGGTGGACATTCAGGAAATCACTGATATTTGACAGGTTCCACAAGCACACTGGGACTTGGACTGAAGTACAGTTCCATGCGTGAAACAGCAATCAGTCAGTTCTACTCTGGGCACAAAGGATTTCCAGTTGTTTTCTTCTCCAAGCTCTAAAGTGACAGTATGGACAAATAAGCAAGGGAGAAACTTCCTGGTACCTTTCTTTCTTCCTTTGGATAAAACAAAAAACTAAAGCACAGCTCTGCCTGGATATTGGTGTGTTAGTCACAGAAAGAAAAATGCATCACTTACTTTCCCTTGGAAAGAGAGGTGGGCTTCTCGCACAGTGGGTCACAGGGCTACGTTCGACCTTTTCACAGGGCAATCAAATGCAAAATAAACCGCACTTTCGTCTCCTTTTCCCCTTGAGTTTCTTTTACATTGTTCACTTGCTGCATTCCAGCAGAATTACTGTTAAACGGATGACAGTTTTTAATGCCACTCCATAAAACGCCAGCAAAGCCCTTCATCACATCTCCATAGGTTTCAAATGATTTGGAGTTTACAGTCAAACTGCATTTTCCAGTTCAGTGAATCCTTTCGCCGACTATTGCTCCAACATCCTTGTTGTTTCCCATTTACTGAACAGAAAGTCACCATATGACTCATAATAATTTGGATTTAATTGCAATGATATGATTTTGGTCCCAGTGGATAGTATGGTAGGGAGGGGCAAGGGGACTATTCCCTCTTTCTAAAGCCACGATAAGATTTCTTTGAAACATTTGCAAATCCCCAGCACAACATGTTCACCCTAATTCTGAAAGTCCTTATTAGATTTCCTCTAATCTAAAATATTCCTGGGGTTTCTCTCTTGTGATGTTATTGCTTAATAAATGGTGTGGAAACTTGAAATCTTTCATAAAAGCTCCAACAACATGAAAATAGTTTCCATAATGAATAGATTTCAATCTCTAACTCCCTCTGTAGAAATGTTTTAATCATGAAAGACAGAACAGAGTTCTCGTGGGGCTGTTATTTAACAGAGCAAAGAAAAATATTCCCATCTAGTATGCAGTTGTGAACTGTGGCTTGGTGCTTTGTTCACAACGGGCAAGCAGACGGTTCTTTTACTGGAGGAATTGACTGGTGTCTTGTGGGGATTTTTGAGAGGGAGTGTATTATTGCTCTGTGAAATCCTGCCATTTCTGACAGTCTGAAAAACAATGTGTCTACACTTGTAGACTTGTGTCTACAAGTCTACATCTTGATATTATTTGTAAGGGGATAGCCAGCATCTGGAGTAAGAAAAAGCCTTTCCTCATAAGATTCCTCATGTGCATATGAAGTAAATTAATAGTTTATCTGAACAGTAAGAGTCTGTCAAATGAAGCATTCTCCCGTAGCTTCTTACTATTGCTATCTCAAGGATGATGATAGACAAGATAGGACATCACACTGAATTTCTGATTTTCCACCTCCATGTTTTGTAGCACTGAAAATGGAAGGAATATGCAAAGGCAACCAAGTCTGTCGACATTATAAACATCCAAATAACATGAATCGTGGCTCTACCTCCAAACAAAATGTCACTCCAGCTCCACATCCTGCACTTACTAGCAATTAACACCATTTTGATTTAATATCTACCTTCTTCTATGTCTTTTTACGTATGCAACCTGTACCACGCAGCATTAGAGTTTAAGCTAGTGTGAGTGATAAATATGGATGTGATGGGAGGTTCATGATTCTACAGATAAAAACCTCTGGGATTTGATTTTATGTATAATTAGGTAATGAAAATATTAATAAAATTGATTATCTAATTTCATTACTAATCTAATATTGGATTCACAAGTAGGGAAAGAATAACCATGGCCTTAATGACACACACAGCAACCTGTGACTACAAATGCAGTCAAGCAGGGAAAGCGCAAGTAGGGAAATGAACAAGTAGGGAAAGAATAAGCATGGCCTTAAAGACACATATAGCAACCTGTGACTGCAAATGCCCTGCAAAGTACATCAATTCCAAATGGTTTACTGGATGATAACTTTATTAAACTATACATAACCTTACATAGCGAGAAGCAGATTGACTCAAACATTTATTTAAAGCAGAATTGAAGCCTGGAGTTAGGTGAACTTTATTTCTCATGTTAGAATAACTTGCCCTTTAAAAAGTTTTCAAGATTCTTCTTAACCAATCAGCAAATGGATTGGAACATGGGGTAAAGAACAACACCAGAAAGAGAACAGCTTCAGTTTACAATGGAAACTAAACATTTGCCTGGGAAAACAAAACAAACCAAAACAACCAACCCAAAACCCAAACACATTCAATAACTGTTTCATTCGAAAGTTCAAAATAGAATCACATTTGTACCATGAAGCTTAGTGAGAGCAGAACCTTGCCACGTAAATGCAAGGAAGTAAAAACTTTAGAAGTCAGAAAAGTCAGCTAGAAAACCATCAAAAGCCAACAGCAATAAGGGATCTGATATGGTACTACAGGCACTTCAGATATAAGGGTAAACATACGCTGCAAATGAATCAAGATTGAGTCAGCATCCAGCAAGCCAGAAATCATTCAATACTATCATATTCTAGGAATATTTTGTATCTGTTTATTTATAGGGTCTATTAATAGGGACTATGCAGAATTAGGATCATCTCCTTGATTTTCTCTTTGGAAGTACATTCTGTTATTCAAATACATTAATATATTTTAGTGTTGATTGTGACTATACTTCTGTGGAAGAGACTTACACAATGCCATGTAGAAAAACATACATTTTCCATAGCGTCTTACCCTTTTGAATGGTCAGCTAAAGTTCATCTGAAAATAAATGGTTCTGTTAGGCACAACTGAAAAACCTATAGAAAAAAGGTCATGTTTTAATAAGAGAAATGTGTTTTTAATAATAACATATATGGCTGCCTAGTGGTTTTATTTCTATTAGCTTGCCTAAGACTTTCCCTTTGGGGTAGCATATTGATCCCTTAACTCCTGCTAAAGCATTGCATATCACTCTATTGACAGGAAAGGCAGCAGGATAAAATGCTCAGGAACCTTTGAGCTAATGATTCTGAAGAGCTCCACAAGGACCTATTATAACAAAGCCATTGGATGAGATGACGACCAGATTAAATTGAATGTAGAAAACTGCAAGGTGATGAACACTGGAAAGAACAATTTAAACTCCTCAAATGCAATGATAACTTCTGAATTAGTTATAAGAT
Organism: Agapornis roseicollis; assembly: GCA_002631895.1. Classification (NCBI taxonomy): domain Eukaryota; kingdom Metazoa; phylum Chordata; class Aves; order Psittaciformes; family Psittacidae; genus Agapornis; species Agapornis roseicollis. The sequence goes on from NDXB01021178.1 coordinate 85,498, forward strand.
CCTGGTGAAAAGAAAAAATGAAGGAGTCGTCAAGAAGAACTGAATAATGACATTTGTTCAATATGCAAGCAGTACCTAAAAATCTTGATAAGACTTTAGATGGAAGGAAACACAGAATACTATTAAAACTGTAACGTTAATATCTAAATCACTGGTGCATCTTGATTTTCAATGTTCTGTGATCTCATCCCAAAAACAATATAGAGAAACAGAATAAAGAAAGAATATAGAATCATAGAATAGTTGGGGTTGGAAAGGACCTTAAGATCATCTAGTTCCATCCCCCCTGCCTTTGGCAGGGTCACCTCACACTAAACCATGTTGTCCAAGACTCCATCCAACCTTGTCTTGAACACTGCCAGGGATGGAGCATTCACAACTTCCTTGGGCAACTCATTCCAGGGCCTCAGCACCCTCATAGGGAACAACTTCTTCCTTATATCTAATCTAAACTTCCCCTGTTTCAGTTTGAACCCATTACCCCTATGCCTTAAAAACAGATAAAGATGTTACAGGACCTTTCTCAATGGTAAGAAATTCAAGGATAACAAAGTTATGAGTAGAGAAAAATAAGACTCCAAAATGGTTCCCAACCTTTACAGGAATATTCAGAAGAAAAGGGCAAAGAGGATTTCACTGTATGCAAAGAGCCAGTATGGGAGGGGAAAAAATACACTTCAAGTCTATGGCAGGAAAATAGAAAGTAAGACAAGTAGGAACATCGGCAGATCTACTCCAGCCCTCAGACTCTAGATATCAAAAAATGCTGAGCTCATCTTTATCCCCTAAACTGAATGTCTCTATGTCATGCTTGCCCATGACTTTTATTTCAGAGCAGTCCCAGGGGGGCTATCATGATGATAGTGATGGTTTAAGCCAGAGATGTGCAATCCTCTCACTGAAGCCAACACAGAGAGAGGATTCCATTGCTCCTATTTCTGCAGAATCTACCATATTTGGATCTTTGGTTTGAACATTCAGATACAAGTTTGATCAAAGCAGTATGTTAAATTATCAAATGTTTTAAAAAGGCCCAATGAGTATGTTCCACAATGTCAAATCCAACATTTTAAACACTTTATTTGTCTACACACCATCTACAAGATACTACTGAAGCAGAGCCTGGTAAAACTTTAAGACACATCATGATGAACCTGGCTGTAGTAAGTAATCAGCAACTGCAACTTCTCTGCTACCTTGGGTCAGCACATCCTGTCCCATGAGCCACTTCTCATGCAACTGGCAAGTTTCCTAGGTCTAGCCAACACATTACAGGAAGCAAAACGTGCTGTAGCAAACAGCATGCTTCTGAGTCAGGATGAAGCCTCTGCTCAAGTGTGGAACTTCCTTAGTCACTTTTGGAAGTAGTTTTAAGATACCAAAGTGCCAGGTATGCAATAAATGCCACAAAGATTAGGTTAACCAAAAACCAGGTAATTTTCTAACAAGAAATATTTTCATAATCACCCAACGAAAGCTATACAAATAATTTCTACTTAATTCACTCCAAAGAAAACAACTGAGTTACAAATAGTACAGTCTTTAAATAAAATTAACATCACTGGGGTTCTGGTTTCCTTTACCTATCATTTCTGGAGATGCATGTTGGAATTAACAGTGGCTTTAATTGTATTGGGCTGAATGGGAGAACATGAGTGTCTTGACTGTAATTCTCTTCTTTAACTTATTTGTGCTGACTGTTGACCAAGCTGTCTGAACCTTATCAAAACAGAAACAGGAATTACTCACTGTCTCTTTTCCTCTGTGTCTGTTTCAATTCCAGGCATCTCCGAGTACACTGAAGATGAAAAGACATCTCATTTTCCTGCCTGGATACAGGCTCACAGTTTGTACAATGTTTGTCTCTTAACATAGACATAGGAGTAGTTGAGCTGTTTTATAAGGAAAAATGCACAGCAGATGTCAGACTTGTGCCAATTTCATCAATATTGGATTTTAAAAACTCCAAACATAGCAATTACAATAGGAAACGTTTGCTGGAAAAAATATGTCCAGACTCTCATCTGTTGCAAATGTTCTCTTCTATCAATGGATTTCTGACAGCTCTGGTCACTTCTATACTCCTACTACTTTGTAACTCTTTTCCCCCCAGGATTCATAATTCTCTTGTTTCCTTTATTTGCAGGTTCTGTGTTCACAAAAGGATTTACTTCACTGTCTGACATAAAAAAAGAGACTGTCAAGAAAGGAGGTGTTAAATGTGATGGAACTCTTAAACTGCCCACTAGGGCAAAAACAGCACATAGGTGAAACTGTCTCTGAAAGACCTACATGCCACACAGGTAACATCTGTTAAGTTATTTCTTCTTTAGCAGCTGAGTTGCTTCTGGGCATTTTTTGTCAAGTTGTTTTACCTGGAGTATTTCTGAAATGGTACTTTGAAGAGGTAAGCAAAGTGAAGAAGTAGTTCAGGAGAACTAAAACCACTACATCACAGAAGTACACATTGAAGTCTCACAGTTAGAAAGGTTGCCATTCTAATGAAGCCCCACATCCTAAAGAAGTCTGTGCAAAAGGGAACAACTATTGAAATGCTGAGGTAGGCAAATGGAAGCCCCAGGTTTGCACAAACAAAGCAGCAAATATCTAATACAGGTAATTGAGGAATTTCATATTCGGCACTTATAGAATCATAGAATAGTTAGGGTTGGAAAGGACCTTAAGATCATCCAGTTCCAACCCCCCTGCCGTGGGCAGGGACTTCTTAGTCTAAGTAAATTTTGGTTTATGTCTTCATTATTTGCTTTATATGTCCCACTTATTTTGAGAAATCAGCCTCTTGGTCTCCAATATTACAGCTTTCCAGAGTTCCCAAAAGGCATCTTAACTCTTACTTCCTATGCTGCCAACCTGGAAAGCTAGCAGAAGTGTTTGTGCTTTCCTCTAGGCTAGTATAATGCTGGCAGATAACACACTCCTCAACTTTTATACGTTGGAAGTTAACAGAGTCCGATTTGGTCTGTGTGACTCTCAGTAGCCACATTACTTGACTGACTGGGGAAAAAACATCAGGATTAGCTCAGAAAGAAGACAAGCTATCTGTGTTGCTGACAGGAAAGCTGACTTTAAAGGCTTACCTGGAATATACTTTTAAGAACCCTCTCCCTTTGCTTCGATGGGAAAGTGATACTATTGCAACCATGGGTTTAGTATCAATCATAGATTCTCTCAGTCTTCTTCTAGTGTCATTATTTTTTGCAGGTATTAAAACTCTGAGTGTTGACTAGCATAGAAAGATGACTTTACTCAACTTTAACTCATTTTACTGAAGTAAAGGTTTCCTCAACCTGAAAAATTACCATCTCAACCATTCAAATAGTTTTATAGACAGGTTCAATTGCAAATACAGGAATAAGATGGCAAAGAGATGCAAATAAAGAAGAAATAACTAAGCATTAATTAAAGAAATAATTAAGCATTCGCATTGCAAGGTAACATTTCCAAATAGCACACGAAAACCTTAACAGTGTAAGGATACTTACAGGTAATTGTGATGCTACTGTATTAATTTCAATGGAATTGTACCCATTTACAAGAATAGAAAATCTGATCCATCCATTTATACTGTCAGCATTTTTTCAGTTTATAAGCAAAAACTATAACTGGTTCTGACAGCTGAAAAATGAGGCTACAAAATTAAAACTGGGTTGTTTTCCCCGCCCCTCACTGATGCTGATAAGGTGCTGAGCAGCCTAGAAAGAGTGGAAAGTTCCCTGCTGTTACAACTTTTAGCTACAAACTAGCTGGCCTCCTCAATGGACTCAAGCATAAATTACTAATTGCAGATCTATTATCTGCACTTTGCAGTGGGAACTGTTAGATCTTCCAAATGCTCCTTTTGATTCCACAGGCCAAGCAGCCAGTCTTGGAGGCAAGCCAACAAGTAGAACCACGCATCTCCAGTGCATCCTTGAATGTCATTTTTGAATGTTTGATGACCTTCTACAGAGCTACCAGTAGAAGATTGTCTTGGAATACATGGTCAGGGTCTGGTTCAGGTTACTGTTGCCCACTTCTTGGATGAAACAGTCAAAATTGGCAGATTTCAGATTAGTCCCTTGGAGAGGAAAAGCTTATAATAGAAGCACAAATACCTTAGTGTAACCTCATTGACATATAAACTCAGGAGTATAAACCCCTCTTTCCCTGAATCCCAGTAAGGAATTCCCTGACTTCTTGCAGTCAGCACTCAACCCAAGACTTTAATTTCTCAAAGGTGACTGTGACTTCGGTTTCTTTGGTTTTGACTCAGCTGCATTTCCTTTTTCTTCTCCCCTCCCTCACGGCAACCCTAGTTCCTGCACGTGCTTTATTATTTTCCACAAAAAGGTTTAGCTTAAAAGGTTTCTGCTCATTCTTATCCTTATCTTATGCGTTCAGCTTTTATTTTTGCTGTGGCTGAACAAAAGAGAATTAACTGCTCCTTCATTCAAACTGAACGGAAGGACAACTGCTTTACACAACAACTTCAACCCAACTGTAACAAGAATTACACATAGATTTCCTTTAAAGCTTTGGGGGTTTTTTTAATCCCCTGTTACTTATATTTTGCACATACTAGATTTTGGAACAGAACGATGACTGATGGAATTAAGCAATCCCTATTGTCAGAGTTTAAGAAATGCTTGTATAAACATCTGGTCTTGTTTAGAACAATACCACCAAGGCCTTGCTTCTAGCATTAACATGATGCATAACAATAAAGTAAAGCTATGCAAGACACATGGCTTCTACTAATGGTATTTTTCTGTAATAAGAAGCAGAGCTATGAAAAGCCAATGCCCAGAGCAATATTCAAGTATGAAGTAACACTATGGAATCTACACTGTACAACATGGATTTCACTGAAGACCAACCCTATATGGCAGGGGAGCCATGAGGAATGAAAAGGATCAACACTGACACAACTTTAAAAAGTGATTTCTAGAACTGGGTAAGAAAATAATCATTTTTACTAGATAGCATGTTTCTCTCTTCCTCCCCAAATAGTCCTGTACAAATGCCACTAATTCTAATGGAACTTTTCAATGGAAGCAGGATGAAAAAAGTATTTTCTTGGTTGCTAATTTAATTCAGGTGATGTACACATCATTGTTAGATGTGGTTCAAACAAAACCCACTTTGAACTTCTTCAAAGCTTGTCTTTTTTATCTTCTAAATACATCTACCACCAAAACCATAGCATGTCTTTGCTTTCAAAGCATGTCAGATGTTTGCATTCATTGTTACACACCAATTAACCCCCCCACCTAACAGCATGTAGTCTTTCCATACCCTGTGATGTTGCTCAACAGAATACCTTTTGCCGAAACTATTACAATCTTCAAAGTGTCACCTTCTTACCCAGCAGCACATGGGAGGCAAAGCTGCTGCTATTTCACATATAGAGATTGTAATCTTCTCATGGCAAAAACGTTCACAAGCAAAGAAAAACCTGTGCTCTGAATATAGTCTCATATTTGTTTCTGAAACAGTGACACTAATAAAAAGTATAGAAAACATAGTCCTAAAGCTTCTGCGCTGCTTATAGATACATAGAGCACCTGGCAACACACTTCCAAACTTCCCTGAAGACATGTATCTATAGGTGCATCTTTGCTTGTTGAAAGCATATATAAGCAGCTGTCCAAGTTACACTGAATTGGAAAAGCATGAAAATACTGAACTGTTGTTTCACAAGTCGAAGGGTAGCCAATGTGTTCAGCATTCAAGTAGGTACAGGCTTGTTACTGACTATGGATTCCGTGATGGCTAATACAGAATCCCAGACTGGTTTGGGTTGGAAAGGACCTTAAGATCATCCAGTTCCAACCCCCTGCCATGGGCAGGACACCTCACACTAGACCATGTCACCCAGGGCTCTGTCCAACCTGGCCTTGAACACTGCAGGGATGGAGAAATAAGCATATACATGAATAAGCATATTTCTACCACTGGAGTTGATCATGTCTCACAATGACAATGTGTTCCAACTACAACAGCTATTTTACTTTTCAGTGTTTTTGCAGAAATCTCTGTATTTGAAGGACTGCAGGAACAGTAGAAATTCAGGAGAGAATTTCAGCAGTCTGTTACAGCAATTCTAATTATCTTGCAATTGTAAATTCCATTTGGGAAATTACATTTTTGGAAAACAGATACTGGCACAGTACAACAGAAACCACAACAAGAAAACACCTCCTGATTAGTCCAACATCAGAAGATGCAAATGACAGACTCCCACAGCTGGGTTTGCAAACAGCAACTGAAAATACCCTCAAGCCAACTACACAAGAAGAAAAAGCCTGCCTCAAAGAATCCTGGTTTCACAAAGGAGGTTGCAGTACAAAAGCAAGGAGCACTGGAAAAGGAAAGAGCTCAAACAAGCTTCACTGTCATGCCTTTTAGGAAATCTCAACTAGATCTTCACCTAGCAGCCTTTAAGAAGTCAAAAGTGACCTTACCTAAATAAAGGCTAAATAAAAAGAGAGACAATGTTTCCACTGATGATGCTCTTCAGTAAAGCTGACCGAATAAAACCTGTGAACCACTGAAAAAGACAAATTCATCTGCAAATAAAATCATAGTTTCATGCTATGAGAATCTAGAGGACAAGATGATGCATAAAATATTTTGAGTTTCCAGACTCCAGGATTTCCAGACATGAGGATTTCCAGACACAAGGATTCCAGCCTTTTCTGGAATGAAGAGTGGAGAACTCAAAAATATCTTCATTTATCCAGCCAAGGAGTTACTTGGTGAAACACAGCATCAAAATATGAGAAGAAATGAACACTGTTATGGAAAGAAACATAGTCATGCCTGGTTTCCTGCAGAATTCCTGAGAGGTAATGGACAACTGGCATTCGACCATCACTGTTCATCCACCAGTTGTAATTATTTTAAGCATTGCCTGGGTATGTATCATATCTACTTATTGGGTGTTTAGAAAGGAACATCTCCGGACCCTGGAAGACTCTCACATTTTTGTGTAATGTGACTTGTGTTTATCACAAATAAGCCTGGATTAGCAGCTAGTTCTTCAAGCACCCCGTTAATAAATTCCCCTGAGTAGAAACTCTTCCTTCCCCCCCAGTCTCTCAGTAATAACTGTATCACATATGGCCAAATTTTCAGCTCAAAAGATACATAGAAGAGAAAACTTGTAGCTTTGGGAGCTGGACCTAATGTGTGACTAACAGTAAAGCAGGCTTTCCTTGTTGCCTAACATTTAACAAAGTTCTATGGGTGCAGAGGCTTGAAAGACTGTTTGAAGAAGTTGTGTCTTTTGTAGAGACATTACAAAAACAGGACAGTGGCACACACAGACAAAGCAAAAACAGGCAAAAGGAAGGCTAGCCCAAACTAACCTTGAGGAATTGCACTGATTTAGATTGTTTATTTTTTAAATAAACATAGACACTCATGTTTGTATGCTATGAAAATGGATGAGAGGAAGCCCAGGAAGCCAACCATATACTGGGCTGCATCAAAAGTAATGTGAGCAGCAAGTCAAAGAGGAGGATCCTGCCTCTCTAACTCTGCTCTTGTGAGACCCCTTTTGCAGCAGTGTGTGCAGTTCTGGTGTCCTTGGCTAAGAAGGACATGGAGCTGTTGGAGCCACAATTCTCTGGAATTAGAGTATGTGAATTAGCACTTAAGGAAGTGAAATGTGTGTCCAAGACAGAAAGGTGTTGTGGCCAAAGTCTACAGACTTTTGGGTACCTGTAAAATCTTGTTTCTGTTAATGGTTATACTTAGCTTGAAGTGTAAAAGCTGCAGATCAGGTATTTTCATTTATAACTATTTAACATATTTATTAAATTTTTAAGTGAAAAAAAAAAGAATCATAGAATTATAAAATCATGGAATGGTTTGGGTTGGAAAGGTGCTTATGATCATCCAGTTCCAACCCCTGCCATGGGCAGGGACACCTCACACTAGACCATGTCATCCAAGGCTCTGTCCAACCTGGCTTTGAACACTGCCAGGGATGGGGCAGCCACAGCTTCTCTGGGCACCCTGTGCCAGAGCCTCAGCACCCTCACAGGGAAGAGCTTCTGCCTTAGATCTAACCTGAACTTTCCCTGTTTCAGTTTGAACCCATCACCCCTTGTCCTATTGCTACAGTCCCTGATGAAGAGCCCCTCTCCAGCATCCTTGTAGCCCCCTTCAGACACTGGAAGCTGCTCTGAGGTCTCCACGCAGCTTCTCTTGTCCAGGCTGAACCGCCCCAATGTTCTCAGCCTGNCCAGCATCCTTGTAGCCCCCTTCAGACACTGGAAGCTGCTCTGAGGTCTCCACGCAGCTTCTCTTGTCCAGGCTGAACCGCCCCAATGTTCTCAGCCTGGCTCCATATTGGAGGTGCTCCAGCCCCTGATCACCCTTGTGGCCCTCAAAGAGTTCTCAGGTTAAAGATACACTTCATGCAGAGGTTTCCAGCAACATAGATCTTTGCAGAAGAATTCATGTACTTCAGGTAATTCAGTGTAACTTATAGAAAAAATTTAAGCCTAATATTCTATAGGGCCACAGAAGATCTTAAAAACAAAACCAAAAAAGCCTGCATGACCAAATACAATAAATGATACCCAATATGTCTGGTCAGCTTTGTTGGGCTCTCTTTTTCCTATTTAACTTGTTCACATAAAACCACTTCCCTCAAAACACACACAGGCCCTGTCCTTACCTCTGTAAGTATTTCTTGCAAATGCCAGTTACTATGGCACTATTTCAAAAGGATCATGGTAATTGTAAAGAGTTAGTTACTTCCTAGACATCAGATGGACTAATTTGCTGCCAGCCCATATTTTTCTCCTTCCTTCCTATAGCCTTTAAGGAAGTTGTGAGAATGTGGAGATACGTTTGTAAGAAGTGTTTTGTCAAAGCTTGTATTGTAATTCTTAATCCACCATCAAGAGTGCCCAGAGCACTCAGTAGATGACTGCAGATGGATTTTTAAAACCTAGAAGAATAACAAAGAATCAGACATATTCTGCACTCATTCTGCATACAAAATACACCTTTTCTATTCTTCCTGAGCTGACCTGCCATTAAACTGGGTTAAAATATGCTTTTTCAAAAGAATTTCCACCTTGAGCATACATGGCTCGTGCACTGACCCTTCAAGGTCTTTCTAATTAAAGGCAAGACTATACCATCATTTGCTAAATGCACTTGGAGTTAATGTAATTTGCGATGGCATTTTTAATACATTACTAGGCTTGGGTTCCAATATGAAGTAGAACTAGTAGCAACATAATGAAATCATTACAAAAATTAACAAAACCACAGTTGCACAAAATCCTGACCCTGAAGCAGAAAAACCTGAGTGGGATAGTGGCTAAGACAAAATAGAGAGAGCACTTCTGTCAGGGCAGAGACAGGCACAAATGCAATCTAGCAAACAAGTGGTACCAGGGTTATTCTGCTTCAGAGCTTAAGCTCACCCAAACCTAGTCTTCCACAAAGTAATTTCCAGTTGTCTCCTCAGACAATCAATGTATTTAATATGCTTCCCTATCCCCTGTCTGATCCAAGTTCCTAAACAATTCCAATCCTGTAGAAACAGAAGATCCGGAAGAAAAATGAATGTGCATGTTGACATAATTAAGCAATTGCTGGTTGGAGATTTGCTAGTAAGCAAGGCAATGACATACTGCCGTACGTGTGTTGCTCCAAAGGGATAAACAGGATTGAAGGGAAACATGCTGACTTACTAAAACACTGAGGCTCTTTCCCCTGAGCATCTTGCACTGTTCATACAGTCATGAGTAAGATACTGTGATCACACCATCATTATTACCTAAAGTTACTGCATAAATTCCTTCAAGCATCACCTCTATCCTTGACTGCTTTGAGCTGGTTTATTTCAGTTTATTTTAGTAAAGTGGTTGTCTAGCTGACTTTGCCACTCCTGTCATCCACTCCCATTAAAGCTAATGCAGTCTGCTATAGATCTGACCACTGCTAAGCATGATGCCTTCTCCCTGCCTATCCCACTTGTAGCAGACACCAAACACCAATGAACGTTCTTAAAGTCATGCTGAAACTTTTGATGATGTAGGTGCACAAACCGATAAATCAAAAAAGATGCTTTCATATCAAGCTCTGTTTTAAATGGGAGGTAATGACGGGAAAGGAATAGAATACCTGGTAATTATAACATCATTTGTTATACATTATTACATTATTATAACATTATTTACTTGAAAGCTGTGAAAGAGTTTAAAGAAGCATTTCTGCTTTGCTTCTTAAATTACATCAGAAGTGTATAGCTGCTGGTTGCTCTTCTAAAACTGCAACATTTTCCCTTTATTTACTGTCAAATCACATTTCTAAGGTACCTCCACCCCTTGGGTGCTTCACGAGCGATTAAAACACAATCATCATAATAGAGAAATAAATAACCTTAATTAAAACACTGCACAGGAACCTTCCTCAGATGCAGAGCCAGTGGGGAGCTGTCTGTCTTCAGGAGATTTTGCATAACTGTCAGTTCCACTGAGATCCCCATGCAACATCAGCTTTCATGGACATCATTTGGATTTCTTATATGCTCTGAGGGCTCTGAATTCATAGCCCACCAAGCAGATGATATTCAGTGGTAGATGACTTCTTGCTAGATAAGGTTTTTTAATTGCTTCATTTAATTACATTTTTTCAAGAGCTCTGGGTGACCACACATGAGCTCCCCTATTCCCCTGTTACCCTTCATATCCACTTTCTTACAAAACCAACAAAGAGCATCTCCAACATCTCCTTCCACTCCTACGTTTTTGTTTCCTGTTCAGGCCTGTTATATTACAACCCTTGGTACTTCCCCATATCATTCTCTCTTCAGTGCTGTGTTTACCAGTCCCTCATTGTTCCAGGCAAAGAAGAAATCTGCAAAATTCTCCATTAAGTTGTTTCAATCCTCACTTTTTTTTAGTATAATATTCCCCAGAGGGAACAGAGGACCACAGCAAAGGAATAATTCTGGTGTGAAGTATGGTTGCTTTCAGAAGCACTACACACAGTTACACAAGCTTATCTACCCCAGAGCATGTGTCTGACTCACTCCTTCCAGTGCAACAGAACATGCTAAGTAAATGCTATGCCAATTTTGAAGTGCATAAGTGGAAAAACCACAACTGCAGAAGATCCAGAGATACTGATCGTATCATGATGAGCCCAGGCCCTTAGGATGGTCATGTTCTCTGTTACAGCTGCAGCAATGATGATGGCTATTTTGAAAGCATTCAGGGCAGATCTTCTTTCCACCCAGGACTCTTTCTGACACTGCCGCAAGTTCAATGCAAATAGGCAGGAAAGTTCTCATGAAGCCATGAGAAAAAAAAAGGGCTCTACTGACCCTAACCCTCATCTAACATGAGATGGCTCTTGCCTCAAGTAAGTACATGGTTTCCACAGTACATGGAAAGAGACTTATCTCAACTTCTTCCTAAGTCTGCCACCTTTCTTGTTTGGATGAAGAGAATCCAACTAAGAGCTAAAATCATACTGCTGTGTTCAGCTCATTCCATGTTTACAGTTTACTACAAAGTTGCTGAGCTATGTATGTTACATATGACGCCCTTCAGATGCTTTGAATACGTTATTGGCTCTCAGGTTTACTTTAGGATTGAAGCATTTGGATTTTGACTGATGCATTTTAATTTCAGGAGCTCTTTCAAATTCTAAATAGGTTTCAGAAGAGTGAAACACCACAGGATAACATCATTTCCTTCTTTTCCAGGAGGAATTCAGGATCTCTCCTTGCCTAAGGCATTCACTGTTTATTTTCAAGTAATTACTGGAGGGGAGTTTATACACCAGGCTTCCTCCTGTTACAACTCTGTTTAGAACACAGCCTCCTTTTCTGAGCTGCCCTTTTATATTTTAATTCATCCTCTTTTGAACAAAAGGGAAATGAATTATAAATAGCTAAGAAGTAGCAACATCCATACAGACAACATGAATACAGGCAGAACTTTCATTGTACTGCTTTGAAACAAAGCAGTTTTGTATGCCATGATCTTAATTTGGTGTACAAACAACTGTGCCTTTCACAGGTCATTCTACAAGATGTTTGTGATCTACCATTGTGCCTCAGGTAAATACAGCTAAGCAGTATGTGCTGTTTTCTGACTGATAGCTGCATTTGGCAGCTCCTGACATTGCTCTTACAATGGTTTTACAAATTAAAATGATGTGCTGAATGAATAAAAGGCATTATAGCCTCAAAGGGCTGTCACATACCTCTGCATTTCATTTCTGTTGTTCACAAGTGCATGTGGCACACTGTTCCAGTGCAGGATGCCTGCATGTCCCCTGCAGCAGCATTCCAACCCCCCCAATCTCATGGCACCAGCATTATTCTCTGTGAGCCCTCCTACCACCGTGCACTGCAGAAGCTACAAAGGCTGCAAGCAGTAACCAGTTCTCCTTCCTTTGTCTTTGTTGCACATAGACAGAAACATCCTGTTCCTTAAACCTATCCCAAAACCCACAAGTTTTATTCTTGGCTTTTGTCCTTTTTGAGGGTGTGTTTGAATGATCAAAATCCAAACAGGATCACTGACTAGACTGCAGTTGTGCTATAGACCATTTCTTACTACACTGTCAACTGCCTGTATAACAGAAATAATCAACATGTGGTTCCAAGAGGAAGAAATAGAACTTGCATATCGTGTATAATCTACATAGCGTAGATTGTAATTTTTCTGCTCTAGAAATTCAGTTTGCCGGCAAAAGAAAGACCTTAAATCCCACAGCTTCTTCTAGAAAATACAAAATTCTTCCAATAGTAATTCTAAGAGAGTATGAGAGAGCCACACATTTACAAGAGTCTCGTAATTTGTCTGTTGTCAACTGAATGACCAATCTTGGAAGAAGAATTTGTTCTGGATTACTAAAAATTGTAACCCAGATCACATTAGAACTGAGATCAGAGTGAGGATGCATGATCCTATTAGGGTTTCAAACAGACAGACTTTGCTAGGAGTTTGGACCAGCCATGTAACAATCTTTGTGAGAGAATGAGAGATGGAGCTAATTTTAGAATGAAACCATGCTAAAATTCAATAACTGATATGTATGCATGTACATCAAAATGGATTTGATTCTAATGAGAATCATTTTAACACCCAGAAATCCATGAGGAAACAAGTCAAAACTTTATATTATATCTTCTTGATATAGATATATCTTAGGCACATATAAAACAGTCTACGTATTATGTTTAGATTTAGACACACTATAAATATGGTGTGGGTGTATATGATGTGTAATGTATGTGAAAATGGTCAGAGCATTCATAATTCTGGCATTTGCATAGAGATGGGTTAAAGGAGAGTATCCCTCCTTGCCTTCATTTCTATGAAAGCTCATGGAATTACAGGAAGGAGATGGGAGACTCTTTTGACTTGCAAATTCTATTTTAAAATGCACCTGAAGGTGGGTGTTTTGTTCATCTCAAGCCTTATTTAACTGAGGAAGTTAACAGGTGAATTTGAAATTCAACAGCTAATACACACTAATTTCCTGTGTGAACACTATTTCCTGTGTTAACACTAAGTATAAGGAATAAGGAGAATAAGTATGCAGGAAAATGTTTCACAGAAAGTAAAGAGATGGCCCTACTAGGAGACAGAGAGGAATTACAATTTAAAATTACAGTTACTGGTACAAGTCAGTGGGATGAAAAGAAAATTATTCTCTATGTGTCTTAATGGAATTGAAGCAAGTTTCAACACAGAACAGTTACAAGATTCCCATCTGACAGGGATTTAGTAGACTGAAAAAGAGAGTTTAACTGCAAGAGAGAAGCTAAAATCTCTAATTTTTAAAGTGAGATCCAGATCATTTTAGTGATGAGCTCTTAAATATCTAAATAGTTTGTGGGGGTTTCTATTCCAAAAAATGGAAATGAAGTCTTTATTGCTAATCTGATTGCGATGTAATTACATGGTGACTAGATCTATCTCCTACAGCTCAGCTTTCTTTCTAACAGTCATTACTTTATGAAAATATTGCAGAAACATTTCTAAATCCAAATCTAATATTCTTTTTTCAGTTAAAGGCAACTGGGAGTAAGAATGTCTACATTCACCATTATTTGTATTCTGGAAGCCCCAATTGATTTGAAAATACCAACATCTACCAACAGTACAAGAAACGCTCCATTGTACCATTTAATTTTACTCATGACAGTTTCTTCTCACATTAAGTATTCCTTCAAGTAAAGTAGCATCTTATGGTTAATATTAAATCAATGTAAGAAACAAAGAATTGCTTCTTAGATCCATACGTAACTAAGGCTTTTAACTCACATACCAAAAACTAGACATCCAAAATACTGTTGAAAATAAGGTTACTACCTGTTGTTGTCCTGTCCAACATCTACGTACACAAGAGAACTGCAAAGGATGAATGGAATGCCCTCTTTGAATTTTACAACTCTCATTTTTTGCCAGAGGGAAGATAAGAAGCACTTTACTTTTTATCCCGCAGTTTGTGAGAAGTGATGTATCTCCATCAACTGGGGGAACTGCAAAGATTCATCTAAAGATTGTCAGACAAATGATGGCTTTAATTTCTGCTTTGCTTCAATTACCGAAACTATAAAGTATGTAATAAATGAATTAAGAATTCTGAAATTAAGTTTTAGTTCATACTAATGTCTTAAATTTTGCAATGTAATACTTGAGCCATAGCTAAAGTCCCTTTCCAGACAACTGTATTACTAAGGTCACTTGTGATACATGGATGGTCATTTTTCTCATCTCACATACCAAGGACAGCTCCTCAGAATTTGCTTTAATGAATTTGTCTCCATTGACTTGGAAGTTCCTCTGACTTTCAAAGTTTATCCTTGCTTAAAAGAGTAGCTTGTTTATTCAGCTGCAGCCGCATTAAGTGTGGGGTTCATTCTCACTAATATTCATCTATTTTAATTCTCACTTTAATTTTCACGGGCTGTTCAGCTTGTTCGGCTGTTTCAGGTTGTTCAGCCTGAAGAAGAGAAGCTGTGTGGAGATCTCAGAGCAGCTTCCAGTGTCTGAAGGGAGAAGCAAGGATACTGGAGAAGGACTCTTCATCAGGGACTGTACCAACAGGACAAGGGGTGATGGGTTCAAACTGAAACAGGGGCAGTTCAGGTTAGATCTAAGGCAGAAGTTCTTCCCTGTGAGGGTGCTGAGGTGCTGGCACAGAGTGCCCAGAGAAGTGATGAATGCCACATCCTTGGCAGTGTTCAAGGCCAGCTTGGACAGGACTGTGGGCGACACGGTCTAGTGTGAGGTACCCCTGCCTTTGGCAGAGGTTTGGAAATGGATGATCTTACAGTCCTTTCCAACCCAAACCATTCTATGATTCTAATGAAGTCGCTTTCAAGCACCCATCATGGGAAAGTAGACGAGATATTTTTCTCATCTGTTTCTCCTGCCAGAGATTTGAGTTTCAAAACTCAAAGAGTTAAAATAATAAAGCCACAAGAGTCTGCAAAGCTATTTTTGTGTCTTCTTTCATCCAAGATGCAAAATGGTGCTGAACATCGTTGCAGAAACAGAGCAATAAAGGGTTTGCACTCACAGCATTGTAAGGGGCTTATAACAGTTAGCCTTGAAATACATTATAAACCAAAGTGATATAGAGGATTAGTTTTATCATGCAAGAAAGAAGTCTGATAACTGAGCAGTGGTATTGCCCACCCCATCCACCCAGAAAAAAATGAAACAAGTTGGGTTTTTCTTCTACTGTAATTAATAGAATATTTTCATTTAACTGTTGCCATGAGCTTCAGGAAAGTGTAAGAACTAAATTCCCCCTTTACATTGTTGCTGCAGGTTGGTAACAAGTGAAGCAGGCAAGATGCTGATGGTGCCCACAATTAAGTTACAATCTGATGGTTTGACACACTTCTTGAAAAAATGAAGCCTTACATTCACTGTATTTGTAAAACTGCAGATGGCCAAAAGACAATGAAGTGAAAACTGCCATTCCATGAAACAGTTACAATAAGTCCTGTAGTCCTCCCAGAAACCAGAACACAGGATTCTGCTTCTGAGCAGTCAGTGCCATTTTTGAAATGGCCCTGAAAAGGACAAAAATTAACTGGGGACTGAATGTAACAACTGGCCTTACAAAGAGTATTTGCTGTACCATGTTAAGCATATAGCAGTTATGGATCACTGTTGGCTATGGGACCAATTTCAGGGCAATGTAACTTCCAAAATTCAACACGCTTACAATTAGTCACATCCAATTATAATAATTTACATGAAGTGAAGCATTTTATATCAAATGACTCATTTTGTAATAATCATCACACAAATTATTTCCTGACAGTTTAGAGAAACAGGGAAAACTCTCCTGTCTTCCACCAACGTAAGTCTGAAATTAGCAGCAGAGCAATTCATCCACTTGCTCAAAGGAAACATAAAGGGGTGACAATACATTAACATGTGTGTGATAGATGGATAGCCACATGAGGGACTGAATCCTTCCATACCACTGGTTTATAGAAACAATTTTTCAAAACAATATACTGTCTTAGATCACAAAGACAAAATATCACCCAAGGAAAGCAGAGTCTGAAATATAAAACCCTTCCAAAATCAAAGCAGTGGTGCAAACCTGGTATTTCCTTTAGCTCTTACCTAAGAATATACTGGAATGACAGAAAACAAGTAACTGCTTGCTAAAAGTCAATAATCTCCTTTTATAACAGAGGTACATCACAGCAAATTTCAAGTCTTGTTACTGACTCTCTAAACCCTTTGAACTATATCTCCATATCTATAAATATATGGAAAATATACATATATGCAGTGAACATCAAAGAGGAGATTTGCTGCACACAAGGTAGTGGCATTCCAAGTACAGAACAAACGAGAATATTTTTTGTAGCTGTTACAGATTTCCTGTCAGTTACAGTATAAATGAAAAATCAGGATCAAAAGAGATGTGACACATGTCAAAAAGACCATGTTGTAGACACTGAAAGGCACAAACAGTTTCTTTATAGGAAATATAGGATTATATTAGGATTTGATTCTAGTAATCCACTGTATTCTTCAGAAAATACTTATTGCTGGTGCAGAACTCATCACTAAACTTGTGGAATGAAACAACAGCAGCAAGCTGTTAAAGCCTGGAAGACTGACTGTAAGGGGGTGATGCTCCTTAAAACATGTTCATTCTGAGCAGCTAGACACAGATCACAACGGCCTTTTCATACCTGAAATAGAAGACTTGTACATCTGTGATTAACAGGTATTAGTACCTGAAAGAGAGATCAGTGAGTACTCCAGAACAGCTAGCAAAGTCTTTCTAGAAAATCAAATAAGAAGCTGGAAATAAAAAGACCACTTCTGCAATCAAAGGAGAATAGATTTTCTTTCTTGTTACAAGAACTTTTCCCTTGTGAACCCATGAGTATATATTACACATATAAATTATCCTTACAGGAATACAGGATGTTCAAATTCAGTAGAAGACCATTAGAAGAAAGCACTCAGAATGTGAAGGTTGAGGGGAGTGACAATCCTTAAGAGCTACTGGACAGTCACCTTGAGCTGCCCAATTAGTATTATTAGTCTACAACAAGGCTCATGGATGAAGATGGAATATTATCCTCAATAAAATTAGCTACAAGGATGCTATTTATCTCTAATACTGTTATGATTTTTGAACTTAAGAGAAAATGAAGGTTACTCCAAATACCTGCCTGAAGAGCACTTTCTTCGTAGAAGTAAATGGGAGTCAGAAAGCAGACACCCTTTACCAGAATGGCCTAAAAACACTCACTAAGTACTTTGACCAGAATTCCTTTCTCAAGGTAAGAGCAAAGCCTGAAGTAGACTAATCCTAACTGCTAAGGATTAGGATTAGCAGTTAAAATCTTTCTGCTCTTACTGGACTTCAATGGGAGCAGAGCAGCTCAGCACCCCCTGCACTGCATTCACAGGGATTTGTTTCCAGCCAAACCTCACCTAACTATGAGAAGTAGGAGTGAGATGGTTTCATGAGCAATGAATCCAGACAACACTTAAGACTCGGTAAAATGGGTTAAATTTCTTCATGTTGTTTGGGCTTCTGATGCCCTGAAACTACTAGGAGTGCTTTCTCAAATGGAAAATGTCCAGCAGCTACTAAAACCAGTCTTATAACAGACTCAATTTAATTGTTGTGTGGATAGTATGAAATTGAATACACTGAGGTCATTAACCTTCAATACTCAAATCCTGGTTTTCTATAATCATCTCTTCTGATCACAGGAACTCTGCCTGTCAGAGCCAAACAATACCCACTTAACACTGCTAAACAAAAGCTGAGTCCCCATTGACCTTCATGTTTAACATCTATGGACAAAAATACTTTCCAAAGCAGCCATTTTTAGACTACTTCTCCTGCTGATAGATGTAATTCTAATCTTAAAACTTATGCTATTTTGCTTCCTTTGGCATATTTTGCCCTTAACTATGCAATAAAAATGCTAGTGCAATTCATATTGCATGGTACTTGTATATTTTATTGCTTATGTTATGCTTGGAAATAAATATGTGTAAATTCAATTTACCCATCCTATATGTTGCAATCTCACAGGATTATAGCCCTCCATTTAAAATTCTGGGTGTAGTTTATAGAGTAATAAATGCTTGAAAGCATTGTATTCTTCATGATCACCCTTTTGGAACATGGGATATCAACTCTCACCGTGACTGCCAATGCACTTACACTTAACTTCCTTTGTAATCCATGTTTGTATTGCAGTCTCGGCACTTGTGGTATGTAGTGAGCCCTTACAAACTATAGTTGTTACAGGTCATTTTAGAAGAAAACCCACTGGATGGGAACAGTTTGTTTTCTACACAACCTGGTGAGAAATATGTTGCTCTCCTTCCTAACTTGTTGTTTTAAAAATTGTATTGTAATCCAGATTTACTAATAGCTACTAATAGCAAAAGAAATACTGTCAGAACAAATGGCTGAAGGCAAAAGAAGGACAAAAGGAAGAAATGGCACAAATCATTGATCATCTTAGATGTCTGCACACTAAGGGAAAAACCAAGAGGTGGTAGAGACCTTAGCATATGATCATGGCTGGGAAACAAATGGCAAAGCAGAGATCCAATGGTATAACTCAGTTGGTTGCCCTGCATTTAATCTAGTTTGTTTCGGAAAGACAGAAGAGAGAAAAGATAGAAGGTGATGTTGGCTTGCACATGAAGGGTTTGCTCTGAAGTCTGGAATGTGGATCAACCCACTGGAAGTGTAAGAAGGAACAGGAAAAAGAACAAGGGGATATCTTCTGGAAAGTTTACTTATGAAACCAAATCAGCAAAATCAGACAAACCAAGATTTCTGTAGGCCTTTCACAGAACAATTCAAACCAAACTGAGTGGTGGGAATGACGGATGTTGGATGCCCAGGTATCTCTTGGGGAAGGAACATGTTTTGTCTAGTCAGCTCTTGACGTGCATTGGCCAAAAAGAACTATGCACAAATGCTCTTTGTTTCTAATAAGAGGAAGCAGCTGCTGGAGGAAGTTGAACTAGAAAACACGGAATCACAGAACAGTTTGGATTGGAAAGGACTTTACAGTTCCATCTTGGTCTTCACAGGAGGATATAATTGGAAAAAAAAATACTTTGGGAAGGCAGTTGAACACTGAAAGAGGATTCGCAAAGAAGCTACAGAAGTTCCATTCTTGGAGATATTAAAAACTGGACAAGGCCATTAGCAACCTGATTTAAGTTGGTGTTACTCTGAGCAGGCGTTTGAACCACAGGGACCTCCAAAAGTACCATCCAAGCTATAATCTTTCTTTGATTCTACAAAATGGCAGCGTTCTCAGTCCTCAAAAGGGAATAGTGAAAGAAATGTGAATATACACTGACACTTAACCTCAATAAACTTAAGAACCCAATATTCCTAGCTCCACTGGAGGCTGAACAAAGTGACTATATTATTTTTGCATGAGAAGAATGTGGCTAATATGGCATCAGTCTTTAAAGAAAGGGTTGAAGGGAACGTTCAACCTGCAGTAAAAACAATTCAGGTTAGGCATTAGGAACAACGTTTTAGTGGTAAAGGTAGTGAATCAATAAAGAAGACCAAGTAGAGAAGTTGCAGAAGCTCCAACATTGGAGACTGTTTAAGAATATGTTGGACAAACAGATACTCATCAGTAATATTCACTAACACCAGCAAAACTGGATGATTCAATTGCCTCCTTCTATCTCACAGACATCTACTCATCAACAGGGCTAAAACTAAGACACTCTTACATCTTCTTTTGATCTCTCCCTTGGATTTCCTTTACCAGTCACTAAATGTCTCTCATCAGTATTCACACACAGCAGCTGATCACTACTTTTGAGCCAGACTTCCCTTTAAAATCCTCACACCCGCATTACATAAAAGTTTCAATCAAGTTAGAAAGCTCCACTCCACCTCCAACATTCTGTACATGCTGTCTAACCATAGGATCTGGATCTCATTACCTGTTATTCAATACTGTAACCTCCTTTTCATTGGTCCTGAGCAGTGCAACCTGGCTCTGCTTGTATATATCCAGAAAGCTGACAAAAGAGCCACTTTCCAAGTTCATTTACAAGAGCTGTCTCTTTGCATCCTTCCACTGGATTTCCTCTTTTATTGCAAAAGAAGTCAGAAGAGACTGATACGCATTTTCAGAACGTGCACATGTACCTCTCCCCTATCAAACAGTTCTTACTGAGATGGTGATCTGCCAATATTGAACTCATTTTAGGCTTACTAAATGAACAGACAAGCAAGCAAACACCAAGATAATTTGTGCTTCCTTCCCTGCTGTCCCTGACACTTTGGACATCTCTTAACATCAGCATCTCCATAGCTGTCTCATTGCTCTCCTCACATCAGTCTTTGCTTAGGCATCCCCCATAGAACTGGTGCTGTGCTAACACAGGGGTATCAGACTGACTGAAACCAGCCCACTGACTCCTTGTCCTCCCTTTTTGGACTTCATTTAGACCCATTTTATAATACACTGCTTTGTAACTAATATTTAATCTCTAGATAAAAATACATATCTTCTTTGTGCACAGTACCTAAGAAAATGGGTGCCATAGCATAACACTCTCGCTACTGCAGCCTGACTTCTCAAAGGTATTTCTATGTCTGAGGGTCTGGAACTGAAAATCTATAGTCCCTTTGCTTAGTGCTTAATGTTACACAACGAACATAAGGCCATCTATTTCCAAAATGCTCCTTTGCAAACAGGAAGCCGCTGACTCTCCATATTCCCTCTGCAAATAGTTACACTCTTCTGTACAAGCTATGGCTTTAAACAACAGTAATTCAATGTTTCTCTAAACTGAGGTATTGTAGCTTACTGCTGAATACACATTACTTACGCTATTTGAAGCCTTTCTTTGTAAAAACATAAAGACAAGTGTAGATAGACAAGAGATGTGGCTGAACCACCAGAACACAGTAAATCCAAAATAAACCATTTCTTTAGGCACATTGCAAAGTGCTTATTCTGTGTTTCATCAAGGAATAGGAGTACAAGTTTGCTCTTGGATACAAGCTAGTAGATGTCATCTGCCTGCAGGTACAATTGCCTACTTATCCTGATGAAGAAAGAGTATCATGAGTATGATCACTCCCCTCTTTCTCTTTGCAGGCAGAGAAAGCAATGTATGAATGGTGAACCTGAAATCAAGCATGGCACTGTTTTCACTTCATCACTGCTTGAACCAAGGTTAAAACTTCAGCTTCTCACTGATCTTCCTTAGTGATAGCAACCTTTTCTTTAACCTGCACTGTCTTTGTGAAGTACCTAAAGACTGATTTAATTCAGTTAAATTCTTGTGATCTTTCAAAACAACTAGCCAGTTGATAAACAGAAAGGCACTCAGGTGTGCACCAACGACTTAAAAAGGATTCTTCATGGATACAGAGATCTGAGCTACCATATTTAGGATGAAGGTCAAGGCCTCACAGTTGTAATTCCACAGGGATGCTGAACAAACTTTGCACAAACTGCTCTGCACTGCAAAGGCACTAAAAAGGGGTTTGTTTCTCTTTCCTATACTGTAAGTGTGTGAATGTTAAATTGTAGCTCTCTCCTTAGGCCAAACTATGTTTAAGAATACCAAAGGCACTGCAATGAAATGGCTGCTCCTGGTCCTTCTAATTTATACCAGCACTGGCACAGCCTCCAAGCTCCATTATTTGAAGTATTAAATTAGACGGTTTATTTCTAATAAAATACCATGTGGAGAAATATCACAGTGATCACAGTAAGCACAGGCTTCAGGACATGCAGAAGAATAATTCAGAAATGAGCAAAAAGCTATTCAGCATGATGGAAAGCATAAGCATGTTTCTTTCAGTACACATTATCTGGCATTCACATCTTTCTCACTACACAACACTGCAACTTCAATAGGGAAGCTGCCTCCTTGTAAAAGAGGTGTGAACATTCCCCACAAGCATTACAACAACTTCTGATAGCAGCTCTACAAATCTGATACTTTGTGTGCCTCTCAAAGTTCACTTTTCCATTCGAAGACAGCAGCAGCAAAGATCATTGCACCTTAGAAAGTACAGAGGGCTAAAGAACAGTTCATAGGGAAGGGTTTCATAATTTGTTTCTGTCTTTAAACAAATCTGCTCCTAATTCTGCATTAGCCATGGCTGTATGCCATTTCAGGAGGTGACAGCTGCCTAAAACATCAGCTGGGTTCCTCTTTACTGACATTAAAAATCAAAGTAAAATGAGACCTTTATCCTTCAAAGGCTGTATACACGTATTTCATTTTACACACTACAGATAGATAGTCTCTGTCCCCTGGGAAGTTACATACCTGTATAAGCCTGAAGCATAACAGTGCCTCTTTATTTTCTGTTAAATACTTGCTATTAAATGTCTTGATGGAGTGACTTTGCACTGGAAAGCCAAAAGCTTGCTGTATGTGGCTGAATTCTTTCCATGCAGTTAAAAAACACAGGAATAAGTACCTTGACAATCAGCAGCAGAAACTGCTTTTGTTCCACACAGGTGATGGGGGAAAAAGCTTTCAAAAAGGGTAACATCAGCAGAGGAAAAATGCAACTATCAAAACTCTAATACAGTAACCAGAAATATAAACTGGAATCTATGGAAGTATTTGCCAACACTGCTGTAAGTAACACCTGTAAGGTTTGAAAATCACACTGTCCTTGACTGTGGTCAAACACAATTAATCTTAAATTTGAAAAGAAAAACAGCTTCCCAATACACGATAATTTTTTTCTCATGCCAGCACTTTGCTCTGTAGGGCTATCATTCATTTTTAATGTCAGCACAAATCAGGAAACTTTAATTTTATCTGCTTCATCAATGAAGAAAAGCTCTTGGTATTCAAGGAAATTTGGGACTTTGAGCCATTCCTCTTAACCAGTCTATTAATCCATTTATTTGGCATCAAGAAGCCTGTGCAGTTAAGTTGTTTTCTCAGTAGAGGATATTAGTACAAACTACAATAGAGTGGGGCTGCTGACTTGTCCTTCCTTGGGTTGAAATGATGGTCTGTATCCTTACCTGGCCTGAAGACGTTTGCAGCCTAGAAATCAGTAGGACAGGTATACACATGAGAAATTCACTTCTTAGACACCTAGAATCATAGAATGGTTTGGGTTGGAAGGGACCTTAAAACTCATACAGTTCCAACCCCCTGCCATGGGCTGGGACACCATTCACTAGACCAGGTTCAAAGCCCACCTTCACTTAAAGGCTTGGTAGAAGAAAGAGTTGTTCATGGACTGGTTCACCTGCAGTATGATGGCTTCTCTTTCTTTTATTTTCCAGGTTTTTTAAGCTGTGTACAACTTTTGGTATTCATTTCAGGTTTGATGTAACTTGTAGCTGCTCCAGGGGAGGTTTAGATGGAGCTGAGGAGCAATTCCTTCCCCAGAGGGTGCTCAGGCATTGGAACAGGCTGCCCAGGGCTTAAAGGGCTTTTCCAACCCAGTTGGTTCTGTGATTCTATGAATTGCAGCTCAGTACTTCTCCTACAATCAGTGATTGTTCATAGGTGTCATTCCAAGTGGACTCAGAAATGTCTGTAGAAATTCATAACCAACTGCTACCTAAATTATCAAATAGACTTTTGATCCTACTCAGAAATTGCAGAAACTCCAGATTCCGTTTTGCTGGAAACTTTAGTTAAAAACAGGAGTTGATATGGATCTAAATCCAGAAGTTCAAATACTATCTCTCTATTAAATTAATGTATCTCTATTAATTAGGATGGGAAATGCAGCAATTGAACTATTTTTTTGTCACTTTGAAGTTATTAATACTACAAAAAAAGCCAGAAGATTGTTTCTCTGATTCACTGGACAGCTACATTCATTGCTTGACATAAAACAAAAAAGCATCTGAAAGATTCCCCTTCAGTAACATTAAGTTATGGAAATCTATGTTAACTGTATCGGACCCTCTGATCAGTCGGCACAGAAGTAAATGAGCTACTCAGTAAGATGGGAGCATGCATCTACCATTTAATAACTTTAAAATCAGAAACTAGGTGAATGCTTTGTAAAACCAAGACTACTCATCACTCTCCTTTTTCTCCACACTCCTGTTCCTCTTGGCACCATCTATCACTTTGACCAAACCCCCCAACTTAAACTGAGATGTAGCTGGATTTAAGTAAGTGGAATAATGACATTTCCTGTGAGCTAGAAATCCCTTCATAGGCATCAATCTGGCGCTATAGAATCACAGAATCATAGAATAGTTTGGGTTGGAAAGGACCTTAAGATCATCCAGTTCCAA
>NDXB01021180.1:6120-16430 GCA_002631895.1 Agapornis roseicollis
AAAAATATAAAAAAAAAAAAAAAAAAAACAAAAAAAAAAAAAAAAAAAAAAAAAAAAATAAAAAAAAAAAAAAAAAAAAAAAAGAAAAAATAGATAAAGGGCATTAAGTAAGATACCTAAAAATGTATGAATACCACTCTCATCTCAAAAGCAGTGTAGTTCAGCCGATCAAACCATCCAACAAACTTTGCTGTCGTCTACTGGCACTGGGAAAAGCATTGCAAGAAGAAACTGTCCCTTCTGGTATTTTAAAGTTGTCCATAGAAAGGAAAAAGCTAAATATGAACATGTGACCATGGAGAGATCCACAGCACCCAAAGTCTCAGCGTTTTTGGTCTTTATTCAAACTAATCTCCTAAATTTTTTTAATATTTTGCCATCACTAGCTTTTGCTTGGGGATTTGCTACAGGTATAAATGGAAAGTGATACCAAACTAAACTGCACCTGACCAGCTTTAACTGGTTAGTACTGTTATTGAATACCTGTGATCTTTTGATAAATGATATGTGTACTATCACCTGACAGCTAAACCTCTAAGAAAAGAAAGGAAGTAAAATAAACAAGAAGATGTACTTGGAGGCTCAGGTAAACGTATCAAAAATGCACAACCTTGAAATTCTGATAACAACTATGGCTATTAATACTTTAGCTGGAAAACAATGTACAGTGTCCTGATACTGCTTAGTCTAGAGGAAAAACCAAACAAACAAAAAGCAAACCAAAACCAGCAAAGCAAGGCAAGCCATTCATAGTGCAGAAGGGCATAGAGCTGGATCAAATAGGTATTTCTGATGGAAAAGAGTCTAAATAAGTAAAAACCTCTGCTCTTCTATAATAATCCTGTATTCATGTGTTTAACCTAAGATGCTAATTCTTTGCTTTGAACAATCAATATTACTGGTTACAATAGGTGTATGTTATAAAGTGCATTTAATTAATTTTCGTGGCTATCTGTACCAAGGTTTCTATTTGCAAACCTATCTTTTTCTGCATAGATAAGAAGCAAAACCCTGAAGATGAATCTGCAATGAAAGTAAAAGAATAATTCATTTATATTTCTGAAGGTTTGTAAGAAAGAATAATAAAAAAAAAAGAAGTAATTTGCAGATATGAGTGACTTTTCTGTCTACCTTCAAGCCTATGAAATTTTGCAGAACTTCGCAACCTTCCTACCCACTCTCAATCTCTGTCACAAATTGAACGTGTCAAGACCTTACTGCCTCCAACAATTTTGTGGTTTGTTTTTGTTTATTACAAGCATAGTGTTGAGTTTGGGTGCAAACTTAACTCAGTGACTGTCTGCCAAGTTCAACTTCTGACAACTGGTTCCAGTGCTTGTAAGTCTGCCAAAAAGATGGTATCTGTAGTTTAAAGCACCAGGAGAGACAGGATAATAAAGAGAGAGGTCATGAATTCTATGTTTTGATGTACTTAAGCAGCAGCTAGTAAAATCCTCAAAATGTATGAGTAACTTGGCATCTTTTCAAACAGAACTTATGCATACTTACACAGACAATAGTTAGAAAGTATTGTCAGAGCCAAGGATTGGTTCGGGGCTTATTTCATGCACGCTCACTTGTGTCCCTCTCCAATAAATGCATTGAATTAACATAATCCCAAATGAATGGAATCCTTTACAATGGGAGCAACATAACACAGAAGGAAACAATCAGACTTGGCTTTTTGGCAGTAAATTCCAGGATTTGAAATTGTTCCCATTATCTTTCTGGACCTGTTGATATAGAATACAAATATGAAAAGACAGTGATTTCTTCAGTATGAGGGTAGTGAGGCACTGGTACAGGTTGCCCAGAGAATCTGTGGCTGCCCCACCCCTGGCAGTGTTTAAGACCAGATTGGATGGGGCTTGGAGCAACCTGGTCTAGTGGAAGGTGTCCCTGCCCATGGCAGGGGGCTGGAACTGGGTGAGCTTTAAGGTCTCTTCCAACCCAAACCAGTCTATGATTCAATGATTTCTTCTTAGACAATTATTTATGGTAAATTTTGTCAGGGATACTTCCATAAGGACAAATCATATATAAAAGAAAATTTATTTCAACAAACACTTGGAATCTGAAAAGTGCTGCTGTCGATTGGTGCATCTTCATATATCTCTACCTATATATAAAGCAAATTTAAAGTCTATTAATTTTATGGAAGATAAATGCCTTGTAAAATAATGACTAGTCTAAGTTACAAAATACTTAGTTCTCAGATCTATACAGACAATAGTTATCATTAGAAACAGAGCTTACCAGTCCCTTAAGGAAGTCTGCTCTATTTCCTTGGAAAAAATTAATAAGGGGCACATATTCCTGTTCTCAGAAGTAAATGAACTTGTAGTACAGTATTATTCTCATAAATACTTAGGGGAAAATGAATGTTCTGGGTATTCTAGCTATAGTTTAAGACTTTCAAATTCAACACAGCAATAAAATTAGTACATCTACAGAAGCTTATTAAAAGGTTAGGCAAATATTGTCCCTCAACACAAAAGCAGAGGTCTTCCAGCTATGCAAATGTTCCATTGAACCACTACAGCAATGAGCCTACACACTACCTTTGACATGGCAAGAATACTCTGTTCATTATCTCTGTTTTCAATGGAAAGCTATTAGTTTGAAGAGCAATTACTGATGAAGAGCTTCATAGTAATCAGAATCCAAAAGCATCTCACACTCTGTTCAAAGGAAAGGCTGTAAAATAATACTGCTAGATGGGGGCAAATCCTTCCTGTTTGTATGTCTATATGGCATTTTGAAGGTGTTTTTTGCCTAAGTGAATAATCTTATATTTTTAGTGGAATTACTTGTAAGGAAAGACATGGATCTGTGTGAGCACAGCCAAAATGATCTGTCTTATCACAAGAAATTAAAAAAAAATGCAGATTTAGCAATTTCTGAAATGTTTTATTCTCCCCTTTCCAGGGTTCCAGTGAGAATGACTGTTCCTTCCTAATCCACTGCTGAGAAGATATGCTATTTCCAAGGCATAGTGTTTCTTTTACATATGAAGAAAACATCTAACTCACTCAGTATGCAATTTTCTAACATGTTTTTTCTTAACAGAAACAGTTCTTTTAAAATTTATATCCCAACATATACATTTTTGGGAGCATTCCATATCTATTACTGTTGTGAATGCTGCTGAATGAAGAGGACAGCATGAGATGAAGCTACCTTATTTTAGCAGGTCTAAGATACAGATTGCACAAATGACCATTACTCTTTTAGCCATTTGGCTCTTAATAGACAAAATACTTTCCAAAGAATAGCATTGATTCCAAAAGCAGAGAAAATAGGCTGATCATAAACAGTCCATTTTGTTTTTCTAAATTATAATTTAAACAAAAGTAACATACAGACAGCACTACCAAATTTGCTGTTGTTGTCTTTTACACTGTACAGGCAAGCTGAAATGCTGTCACAATTCTATTTTATTAAAATTATTATTCTGTTTTTCTTATTTTTTAAGAAGTTTTTTTGTCAGAATATAATAATAATTAAAAAAACTTTATTTGATAAAAATATTAACAGATTTTGCAGAGACAAAATATTCTAGTAAATGTTGACGCAGGAGTCACGGACAATGCTGAGACGATCAATGTGATCAAGCAAATGCCATTTTATTAGACAAAGTGTCAACGTTATACAGAGATTCTTAGCACAGTTGCAGTGATTTGGCAATTGTTGATTGGGCACCTTAACCCTTAACAATGCTAGGATTGGATAACACCATCCTGGGAACTCAAGCCCCAGAACTTCTCAGCTCCCCCTCTCCTCCGCCTACCTCTGAGTTCTTACAGCTGGGGTTTCTTTTACTCCCTAATCCATGGCCTTCAGTTTATCTCGACTCCGTTTCTGTTCTCAGGCAGGCTGCCTTACACCAAGGCCTCTGGATTGCTCACAAAATGTCTGCTTTCAGACCACCTGTCCACAAGTAAAGTCCTCATTCTGTAAAATATTGCTAACACTATCACTAACATTACTCACTATACAGTACAAATACAGACTAAATTTTTCCACAACATAAACGTAGGATTCAGCTAGCCAGTGAGTTCTTGTACTGTCTAGCAATTGTTCTTCCTTCATCAAAATAGGTTTTTACCATATTCAGGTAGAAGGGTTTCATCAGTTAATTCTGCTAGGTTATGCATACAATATGTGAAGCAACATCAAGAAGAGGTAGGTCTTTGGATATGTAGAGAAAGGAAAAGGGAAGCCTTGCTTAGTCTGATTTCCATTTTTATTTTCACACTGTTGCATTCTGCTATGTATAAGGCCGAACACTCCCCCTCATGTCTAGGTGAATCTGTAAGAAATAGAAATTTGGGTAACCTACTGCATGTATTGTCTTTCTTCCTTATAATTCAAGTAATTAGAAAATTCCTTAACAGAAAGATATTGCACCTGACCACTGAGGATAAGATACTGCAAATAATTTGATGCAAAACAATGAAGCATGATGCTTCAAACAAGAGCCAAGGTATCTCAGAGGCAGAGTTTCAATACGAAAAGGTTTAAAAGTATAAAAAAAATTAGATTTAGCAGCATTTATATATAGCAAAGATATTTAAAGGCGGTCAGCTGCATATTGAGACTATAAATTGAAAGCAAAAATCACAATAAAACCAAAAAGTTGATCACGATCATAGGGTATACTGAAGACTCAAAAAACATTGTCAAAGGATTCCCCATTGCCTTTTATCTGGAGCCTGACCAAGGGTGGAAAGAAACTATTCATGCCATGCATAATGCATATTGCTTTGTTACCTGTTTCATTTAATCTGGAAACAAATCAATATAACCCATATGAGAGAATAGTCTGATATCTTAATGCCACTGTTCGTACACCTTAAAAATGTGGTGTCATAAGAGGTTTTGATTCAAACCATTTCTTTTCTAGCAATTCTTCCTAGCCACTAAATGCTTAGATGTTTAATTTACAGCTATATAATACATTAGTTTATATGACAAACACATATGAACATGAACACATTGCATTGTCAAATATCCATTTGCAGAGATAAAATGGTAGAAATGTTTTGAAAATGTAGAATATCTTGTATTTGCTACAATAAACCACCTGCCAAAAGGGAGTAGCACATCTTAAAAGAAGCCGTCTCTAGAATGCTGAATAACCAAGTACGCAGGAGAATGCCTTTTGGTTTCTTCTGTGCATCTTAACATTTGCTCTGCAGGGAATATTCTCTAGAACAGCATTTAAAGAAAGCATATTAGGCTCTATGCTAATCAGCTCTGAGTCTTTCAAGTAACTGCAGCTGATTGTATCAAAAATGTGCCAAGAGAAACAAACCGAGAATGCAAAATCCATTTGAAATTTCTTCTGAAGCTGCAAGTAAAAACTCCTGGCAGCACCAGTGCTTTCAGCACTGTAAGATTTTCATACTTTGTGCGCTTCAAAGTGCAAATGAGGATTATGACCTTATATATTGTATACACACCTATATTTTATTTATACTGCATCTGTGCAATCAGGAAAAAAGATATTTCCATGACCTTCTACCAGCAAGGAGCCTAACAAGGCTATTCAGACCTATTGAAAATTCACAGTTAATTAAAGGTTAAAAGGAACTTGCCAATTAGTATGAAAGATAATTGTCCTCCTTTGGCTACCTGATTATGTTTTCCTTTGAATAAACTGAAGTGTATGTTGTCATGCTGCTGGTAAATGTAATTATAAAGCACTCACAGTACCTTCTGGCTTTCAAAATATTTGGCCTTAGAAACAAAAATTCTATGTGAAATTTATAATTGTCTTTTCGTTATGCATTTTAACATCTTGGTATGCTTGTAGGAAAAAAAACAAACCCAAAAACCACTGTAAAGATAAGCAAGATTTAAAAGCCCACAGAAGTGGGAGTTGTAGTTAGTATCACTGTGTTTTATTTTTAAAATGACAAGGGGAAAACACCCCCACCAATGCTGCAGTTGTGAAATCAAAAATGAGATGAGAAATATAAAATATCTAGTAGACCCTTTCTAACAATAATTGTGACCTTTTTCCCTGAGCTACCATTTGTGTTACCAAAAACAATTCATAGTGCTTAATTCAGATTCAGAATGCAAATAGCATGGAGCTGGTTTGTGTCCTGCTCATTTCATTTACCAGGTCACAGATAACAAAGCAAAGATGTGCTCTCCTCTGTCTCTCTCTCAAAACAAACCAGGAATAAAAAGAGAAATCACACCTCCAAATTCCAAACAGAGAACAAATTAATGTGTTTTACTGAGACAAGAGCTCAGCCAATAATCCAGTAAATAGAAAAATCACTGCATTTTACCTCTAGTTGTGATCATTGGCTATTCATAAATAACTTTAGTTTTCAGGACCATCATGCTTCAGAACTGAAGGAAACTTATTGTTATGTGATAAGTAAAACTATAATGATACATGTAAGAAAAATTATTACATCATACTATAGTCAATTATTTGTGGTGCTAGAATAAATATGCATCTCATTGTTCCTATTCAATGATTATAGGTTTATAACTTTAAAAACTATAGCTCTGAAGAGAAATTTCTCTAGTTCTGAATGAACCTTCTCTTGCAAAAACAATGTGATTGCTCTTTTTCTTCTTTCTGAATTCACTATCTTACCTTCATTTTATATATTCCCCCTTTTCCCAGCATTGTTCCCTTCATATTTTTTGCTTCAAAGTTCTCGTCCCTTAAAAATTTTTCCTCCACTGTCATCCCTCTTATTATCAAACACAGAAAGACACACACACACAAAAAAACCCAAACCAGAAGACCCCTGTGGAACTAGAATTATATTTATCCTAGTTATAGCATTTATTCTACATTTGACACCTCCTGTTGTCTTTTGTCTTTTCCATCATAAGCGGTTTGGGACAGAGACTGTTCATTGTCATCCCACTGGCATGCACTGTCAATCCAATTAGTCAATCATGATTAATCTACTGACATAGATACATTCTATTCAAGCTCTCTATAATGACAGTCAGTGTTTAAATCCAAGCTTGTAATGCTTAAAGCTAAAAATAAAATCACTTTTTGAAAAGTTTCTCTCTTTTTATAGTATTAATGTAGAAGTGTGTCAAGCACTTGTGGTTAATTCTGGAAATGACAAAGACATCCTTTGACCTCTAGGCACAATGGCAAATTTATGGTGGGTTTTCTCAAGCCTGGAATGCTGGAAACAATCTCATTTTTTCCTGACATTTATGAGTCTCTTGGTACTTAAGACTTCAATTTTTGCAACCACACTTCTTGCTTTAATATTGTGGAAAACACAGGGATGATTCGTGTCAAAATAGAATGTGGTGTGATAAGTGTGATCCTTTATAACAATACATATGTATGTATTCCAATAATCTGACAAAGGCATTATGAATTATTTCTCATGATATTCAAGAAGAAATGGCACTTATTTTATATTATAAAAATTGTGAATACTTGCACAAATAATTTCTCAGTTATGTTCATCAGGAGAATTGGCTTGGCATGGAATGAGACTGCAAACAGGACATAAACTATAGCAAACAGCTTACACATGCTGTTTCAACCAGTGCTGTGTAAACTTCATTGAAATTGCCCTCAGTGCTCATACAGTTCTGCACACTGCACTTTCATTGAGTATATGAGATTCCTTTTTTTGTGTTCCTAGAACTTTGAAATTGCTAATAATTACGATGAAGATAGGCTGAGAACTTGGGCTGTTCAGCCTGGAGAAGAAAAGGCTGCATGGAGACCTCAGAGCAGCCTTCCAATGTCTGAAGAAACCTGAAAGGATTCTGGAGAGGGACTCTTCTTTGGGGACTGTAGTGATACAACAAGGCGTAATGGGTTAAAACTTAAACAGGGGAAGTTTAGATTGGATGTAAGGAAGAAATTCTTTACTGTGAGGGTGGTGAGACACTGGCAAGTGTTGCCAACAGAAGTTGTGAATGCTCCGTCCCTGGCAATGTTCAAGGCCAGGTTGGACAGAGCCTTGGGCAACACAATCTAGTGTGAGGTGTGGCAGGGGGATAGAAACTGGATCATCTTAAGGTTCTTTCCAACCCTAACTCTATTATCATTCTACAATTATCATGTTGAAAAAGAGCATGTGCTGTTTTGAAACAACATTCAGCTTGTATACATCAACTGAAAAATCCTATAGTGACCTACCTGACACAGGGCTACTGAATCATTTACTCTCACAGCAAGATCTGGAGATAGCAATCAAAAAAAAAACTTCAAATCTTCCTTCTACTATCATATAACTTCTATAACCTGCAGAACACAACATGCAACATATCTGGCTATGATTATATCTGGTATCATTAAATTAAAACTATGTCTGCAGATCGCCCTTTCCTACATAATTAATTAATTAGACTTACAACATTAAAAAATCTATTGACACTTGCAAAGTACACATATATATCCTATAAAAATCCAGCATAAATTAATCTGCATTTTGTTTAATTCAACAAGAAAAAAAAAGAGAATTAGAAAAGAGGTAATAAAATATGTTCCTGTTTCATCTAGATTTAGATTATCATTCAGAATTTTAATTCAAAATTAGGACAGGATCTGGATATTGACTTGACTGCACCAATNTGCATTTTTGTTTAATTAACAAGAAAAAAAAAAGAGAATTAGAAAAGAGGTAATAAAATATGTTCCTGTTTCATCTAGATTTAGATTATCATTCAGAATTTTAATTCAAAATTAGGACAGGATCTGGATATTGACTTGACTGCACCAATTTCCTGTGAGTGATTGCAGGATATTTTCTAAATTCATGCAGTGTGGATTCCTGGCAAGGATTTACTTTATTCTGCTTATTATGTCATAATATTCAAGACCGTTGAAAAGACATTTAACTGCTTTCTACATAGACATCAAGAACTCAGTTATCAAGAGGATACAGAAATCAAAATTAGTAAAAAGAGAAATTGTTATTAGCAGATTCTGAATATCAAAATTTTTAGTATTCTATCCCAAGAAAATGTCCATCATTTGGGTAGTTCCATTAGCAAATTATGAGAATGGATTCATATTTTGGGGGGGCTATTCTAATGAGAAGGAAAATGTTATGACAGCATGGGTTCATCCTACAAGGATTCTGCTCAGCTGCTCACTATAATTTTGATCTGGCCTTTTAAAATAGGTGCTGTTGTTAATCTGTTTCATTTATTCACATATGTTGAAGCACACACCTTTGCAGACATCTTCCCAAGCACCCTTCCTCAACTCTGCCTAAAGTTGTTAGAACCAATGTAGTCCCTAAAGACAGAGTCTATAGTCCTATCATATTGACAGAGGGATCAACATTCCCACAACTTCATAAGCTGCAAGTAAAGGTAGATTTCTACTAAGAACAGCTGCAAGAAAACTGAAGACTTTCTTAAGAGGAAGAGTTCTCATATTTTAGAATCATAGAATAGTTAGGGTTGGAAAGGACCTTCAGATCATCTAGTTCCAACCCCCCTGCCATAAGCAGGGACACCTCACACTAAACCGTGCCACCTAAGGCTTCATCCAGTCTGGCCTTAAACACTGCCAGGGATGGAGCACTCACAGCTTCCCTGGCCAACCCATTCCAGTGNGCAAGAAAACTGAAGACTTTCTTACGAGGAAGAGTTCTCATATTTTAGAATCATAGAATAGTTACGGTTGGAAAGGACCTTAAGATCATCTAGTTCCAACCCCCCTGCCATAAGCAGGGACACCTCACACTAAACCGTGCCACCTAAGGCTTCATCCAACCTGGCCTTAAACACTGCCAGGGATGGAGCACTCACAAAGTCCCTGGCCAACCCATTCCAGTGCCTCACCACCCTCACAGCAAAGAATTTCTTCCTTAGATCCAATCTAAACCTCTCCCGTTGAAGTTTGAACTCATTACCCCTTGTCCTGTCACTGCAGTCCCTAATGAAGAGCCCCTCACCAGCATCCCTTTAGAAACTGGAAGGCTGCTGTGAGGTCTCCATGCAGCCTTCTCTTCCCCAGGCTGAACAGCCCCAACTCTCTCANAACTGGAAGGCTGCTGTGAGGTCTCCATGCAGCCTTCTCTTCCACAGGCTGAACAGCCCCAACTCTCTCAGCCTGTCTTCATATGGGAGATGCTCCAGGCCCCGAGCAGCCCCGTGGCTCTCCTCTGGACTTGTTTCAACAGCTCCATGTCCTTTTGATGTTGAGGACACCAGAACTGTACACAATGCTCCAGGTGAAGTCTCACAAGAGCAGAGTAGAAAGGCAGGATCACTTCCCGCAACCTGCTGGTCACGCTCCTTTGGATGCAGCCCAGGATACGGTTGCTTTCTGGGCTGCAAGC
>NDXB01021181.1:66230-78982 GCA_002631895.1 Agapornis roseicollis
AAAAAAAAAAAAAAAAAAAAAAAAGAAGAAGAAGCAAGACATTTGCTTCATTTGGTAACTAGTCTGGGCATCCAAACTGTTTGCAAGAGCATTAATGACCTGAACCATCCTTAGACAGTGGCCTGTAAGCCCTATGTATAATGATGATATAACATCTCATGGTGTAACAACTTAGATGAGTGCATCTAATCAACAATTCCTCCTCATACATGCCAGGACAAAAATGCCTGTGTGTGAAATTCATCCTTCACATCAAATACCCACTGAGCAAAACAGCTGCAGGTACTTTCTCAGGTTAATCAAACAAATCAAATAACAACATCTAGTAATAACAAGACAATTTTTCACTCTAAACAACAGCCTTACACTGCAGGTGGTTTTGTCCCATAGAAAGCAAACAGGAGAAAAGCACACCCTGAGCAGCTGCTCATTAGCTGAGCACCATTCCGCATGTACAGCAAATGAAGTATATGTCACGCGGAAAAAAACACAGTTTACGGTCATGTAATTAGACATGGTAACACAGGCATATCCAAAAGAGGAGGGAAGGCAGATACAAATTGCAGTTCCACAGGTAATTTATTTCTGAGGGTTTATAATTTTTGATGTTCCTGGACTTATAACCTTACCATTTCTTTTAATGAGGTTTTTTTCCAGCTTATTTTTTTCCTATTATACAATAACAGACAACTTTGAATGATTGCCGCCTATAAAAAGGACCCATACACAAGTAATTATTTATTCTAAACAGAAGACTACTTAAGGACACTGGAAAACAGTCTATCAGAACAGACCAAAATGGACACGAACCTTACAGGGCCTCACCAAAAACATTATAAAATGGTGAGAATTTATTACAAGCTTACCTGATACTCATTGGGCCAGAAAGTGCTGACAGCCAACTCTGCTCGAAGCCAGTCTTTGCCAGTGGAACCAGTAACATTCCAGATGGGATTAGCCAGCGGCCCTTTGTTCACCCTAACCAGGATGTTCAAAGCACCCGGGTTTATGCCATTCTTGCTGTACAAAAGGTAGCTGAAATCAATGCAGTGAGTATCATTTTCTTTCATTGTTGGAAGCTGGAGTCGAGTCTTTTCTCCCGGGTCATGGTCTGAGGAAATCACTATCATATATGATCCTAAAGAACAGGGGAGTGGGAAAGGAAAAAAAGAAAAAAACAAGAGAACAGGAGTGAGGCAAAAGATAAATGCTAGAAAACTGACTGTTCACTGTGAGAAAAGGATGGAATGCATATGTTTTCATATCCCAAAATCTAAAAATTCAAGTAGCAAGAATCCAGCAAGTTATAAAATGCCTAGAAGCATCACAGAAGTAGTATCTAGAGAAGGCATCATATATTTCTGGGGATCTATCCAGATGTTTGCAGCTACAAAACTTTACTCCTGCCTGGTTTAGGATCAGATAATTGGAAATACGATCACAGACAAACTGAAAAAAACAAGGAGAGGAGCAAAGGGTCATCATTATTCTGAGGTCACTGAGGCAAAAAATTCTCTAAACTTGCTCCACAGGTTCCCCAAAACTGACAAATATTGAATAATAAGGTCCACATTCCTCAACGCAGCTTTATCACATTTTTTCCTTCTCAGAAACAGGGACAGACTTGAATTTCAGATACATTAGCATAACTCACTTAGGACACCAAACCACATCTGTCCTGAAAAGCTGGGTTTGCTACTCTGTTTGCCGACGGATTTGAGGGGATAACAGAACCTTCTATAGCTGGAAGAGAGCC
The DNA here is from genome assembly GCA_002631895.1 of Agapornis roseicollis. Classification (NCBI taxonomy): domain Eukaryota; kingdom Metazoa; phylum Chordata; class Aves; order Psittaciformes; family Psittacidae; genus Agapornis; species Agapornis roseicollis. The sequence continues at coordinate 67,987 of NDXB01021181.1, forward strand.
CATCTTGCATATTTATTTTACAAATATACAGAAGGCAGAACAAGCTGAGCCTGTCTGGCTACAAAAGCAGAAAGCGGAAATCAGATGTTTAAACAGGTTATACAGGACATAATGGGAACAGTTTGTCCTGCTGTTATGCAGCATAGACCTTAAAAACAGGGCTACCATCTATCCTAGATCTAGAGCAGCCCCATTTCTCCAAGAGTGACAACTCCATACCAGGTATTACCTCATGAAGGAGCCCCACAGAACAAAGCTTCTGAGACACAGCATGTCAGGCAAAACTTTACGACTGGGAAAATCCAACTCAGTATACAATCTGAATCCTTCCAGCAGGAAAGTTTCCTAACCTGCACTTAACTACCCTCCTCCTTAATGATTCCAGAAGCTTCATGTTGACAGATTTTTCTTTCTACTTTCAGTCCTAAAGAGCACCACAATAAGGAGCCCTCCCTCCTGAAAAAGAATCAGATGAAATCCATCAAAAACGCAGTTAAATTAGCCTAAATTTAAAAGATCAGATTTGTGAGTGTTTGCCCAAGTGAGTAATCTCACACTAGTCCAGAGTATGTACATGAGTGAGCATTTACTGGTGAAAAAGCTTCTCTGAAGTGCATTATTTGTTTAAATTATTATTATTATTATGTATGTCAACTTTTGTGCCTTTTTTAGGCAACAAGGAACTCATGTTCTAGTATTTCCTCAACAGCTGTATTAACCATTCTAAAAATTGTTGACAAGCTGTTGCTCAGGAAAAGATGAAAATTTATGTGTATGGATTAAGTCATCTGTGCAACATGGTAATTGACCAGCCTCTAAACAATTCTATACTAAAAAAATATGACAAAAGAGCAATACTATAGAATGAAAGCAGCTCTTAAAGTACAATGCCAAGATCTTAATTTTTAGTACTAGTTTTACTATTCCTAGTGCTATTTTTAGTACAAATCTTAAAAAAAAAAAGTTTAAACAAAATTCTATTGTAACATAAACAACTAGTTCATATTTAGAATTACATCCAGAATGTGTTATCAGATTTATTTTTAGTAGAGAATTTGGCAAAGTATTTGTTTCTGACCATCTCTTCATTACTACCCATCATTAATACCCATTTATAAAGACACAAAGTAACCATATTATTATGATTCCTTTGTGCTTATGGTTATTTGAGGTTTGTGATTATTAGAAGCCTTTAATGATTATGGTCTAGTCTACACTCAATTGACAATTGCATGAGAGCCGCTTAAAAAAAAGTGTTTGTAAACCACTTTCGTTTATGCCCTCAATGCTAGAAAAAATAGGATATGCATGTTTGCAATGTCTATCATAACAACACACATGCTCTTGTAAGCACCTGATTATTTGTGGTTGGCACACCAAAATAATATTTTCAAAGCTTTGTTTCTAAACACCATGTACATGGCAAGGGGAGGCTGTATATCAACAATTTGTGGGGTTTTTTTCCTAGAGTTAGAGCAATGAATATGATCAGAGGAAAATGACAAAGACTGCTTTCCACATTTTTAGCACTGATTCTCCATAGCCATCTACATTGCCTCTTCACCTTTGTTACATTTATCCTGCAAATATTTTTAAGCAATACACAAAAGGAACTGATTTTTTCCTACACAAAACAAACATTTATTTTTAACATTTCTAAAGCTGAGATCAGGAAGCAGATAAACTCTCCAACTTTTTCTGAAGGGAATCTGGGAGGGGAAGGAAGGAACAAAATATAAGAACTGACTTTTGCAGAATTTTTAAAATGTTTCTTTCAACTTATCTCAAGATAAAACCACTGGGGTGGGAAGAATAATTATGATCAAAGCATAACAAATAAACTAAAAGTATTTCAAGATCTTGTTATTATAAAGGTAACATGGTATAGTCTTTGGAAGCTCTGACATATATTTTTCTGTGTATCAACACATTTTATAGTACTCCAATTTTTCAAACTTATTTAAAATTACTTAGCAGTAAATTTGCATATATCTATCTACATGTGTTAGTACCACAGCATTTCATGAGAACCTCAAAGCATTCACAAGCCATTTATCACAAAGCAGAAGCATCTGTTTGGTATCTCACAAACTACTTCCCCTCCAATTTTTAAATTTCAGGGGTTATATGTCATCGAGGTACACAACCTTGCTCCTTCCTCAGTTGTCTACCTACTTCAGGAAAATCAGAAACCAATGCCAAAAACCAAAAATATATATAAAATTTATACTTTGAAAACAGGGAATTATTTTCTTGCTTGTAATATCTTAAGTCAAAACTTAAAAACTTTAAGCAAATCTTAAGCCCTAGATAAACGCCCTCTACAGTTTCTACAGGATCTTTTAGAAAAGTATTGCCTTTCATATTGAAAACTGTATTCCACAGTACTATGCATGTAGCAGAAGTTTCTGTGCAATCCAATAAAATGAGGCCACATAAGCATGATTAATAGAAATTACAGAAAGGATAATTAGACATCCAGCAGATTTTGAGGTAGCATAGCGTTGATGAGATCAAGCTATAAAGTTTTCAGATTTGAAACTTACTGGCTAACATTAGACTACTTGTATAAAGCAGCACCCACTGAAAGAGGGATCCATTAAGAGAATAAGTACTCGAGTATAACACAATATAACACAAATCACTACTGCTACCACCAATAATAATAATGATAAGGGAAACAACAAGGGGAGAGAATACAATACCACAGAATACAATACCACCTGCCGACCATTACCTAGCCCGACCGAGCAGTGAACTAGCTCTTCTGGGTAACTCTCAGTTTCATCCTGTGGAATACCTCTTTGGTCAGTTTGGGTCAGGTGTCCTGTCTCTGCTTTCTCCTGGCTTCCTCTCCTCCTGGGCAGAGCATGAGACTCAGAAAGTTCTTGGTCAGACTAAACATTACTGAGCAACAACTAAAAACATGGGGGTTATCAGTGCTGTTCCAAGGCCAAAAGTCAAAAACACTGCACTGCACCAGCTACTAAGGAGAAAAAAAAATGACTGCTACTGCTGAACCCAGGACAGTATTAAATGCCCATCACATACCAAACGAAATATACATACTGCATAAATATTAGCAAACATGCTACAGAGAGCAGGAACTGTGTTGATCTGGTATATAAAGTAATTTATATCACTATCAAAGCAAATGTCAAAATACATGGGTATTAAAACCAAGAATTTTACAGATAATGTACACTCCAGGGTACACACAGATGCTGGTGCACAGGGGGTCAGGAAACATCTGACCCAATCTCATGTACAGCTAATGCAGTGCCCAGCTGACCATGTAAATGGGCAGACAACATTTATGTTTATGTACAAATGATGAAACACAGGCATAACTGCATATGGAAAAATAAAAAAAACACACAGAGAAAATAAATCTGTAATACTGTATTATTACCAAATCAAATGTTTTCAATTAATTGATGCATTTAATAAAGAGATGACAAAACAGCAAAGAGGCCACTTTGCAGAGGTAACAAAAATTTGGCTTACTATTACTGGTAATACTGGCAAAGTACAAAATCAAGTTGATATGCAAACCTCAGAAAACTTCTTCAAGCAACAGGGAACAGTTACCCAGATATTTAATGCTAACTCAGTGAGAAATAATAAAAGGACAGGCAATTACACACTAGATGGTATGCTATTATTGGACTTGGCAGAAATGCTAAGTACAAATGAGGGAAATGCTCAACAATCTTATTAATCCTTAAGATTGACTAACTACTTGAGAATTTCAATGAGACTTTAGAGCAAATGTTAAAGCTAACTGTTCATAATGGTGCTTCAGGCTGGAGGAAGGAATAGATGAGAAAGAAGAAACAGCAGAAACCAAGTAGGATGGATTGACCACAGCCCTCAGTCTCCAACCCCTTGTGCTGGAAGATGGGGTGGAAATGAAGTTATTTTTCCCAAAGTTCAGTTTCTGTTGCCTGTGACAGTAACTGGTGATTTATTAAAGAAGCTATCTCCCCATCTTTGTCTCAACCCATGATCTTTTCCACTTTATTTATTCCGCTTGTGCTGTTGCAGGGAGTGAGTAAGGAGTGGGATGAGGCCTTGGCAAAGGTCAACCCACTACATTTGCTGGAAAACTAAAGAGTAGCAGTTTAGACAGTGCTAGCTAACTGCAGCTAGACAATGCATATACTGTTTTATTAAATCCCTGTGGAGACAGGGTCTGTGATTTCTTCCATCATTACTAGCTTAACAGATCAAGCACAAGCAGATTTCAAACACCACATACACATACTCTTACTTTTCAGACAAAAAAAGAAAAAACAAAACAACTGACCTGTGCTCTATTTCCTGCTAAGACTTTACAAGAAGAAAGTCAGTGCAAGTGAGTTGCCTCATTAAAACCCAAAATGAGTTTATAAATAAATAAATACATAAATAGATAGATAGATAAACAGCATCCACATTTTGTGGACTAAAGGAAGAGAAACTTAACATGAAAGAGTAGAGGTTCATTATTTTTTTTTTAACAAGACAGAAAGGATTAATTCCACCTGTAGATGATGCTGTAAGAAATTACAGATGCAAAGTATCCGAAAGTCATGATTTACACCTTGACAAAGAGCCATTGTTATTAACTATTCTTTTACTGCCTGGTTTTCACCATGCCCAAACACAAAGTTTTTATTTACTCTGGCAGTTGGACATTTACAAAATGCAACACAACTCATCAGTAACATTTTTCTCGAAACATGTAGTTTGACATTGATTCTGCTTCACCCTCCTCTCCATAAATCCCAACAGAATCTTCCCCATCCTTGCAAGTTTATAAAGTTTAAAATTCATAAAGCACATTCTCTTTCCCTCAACACACTTGAGTGTTGATTTTTTTTTTCTACTTACACATAGCTTACATTTCTCTAAAACAAACTCCACCCTTTCACTTTTGCNAACAGAATCTTCCCCATCCTTGCAAGTTTATAAAGTTTAAAATTCATAAAGCACATTCTCTTTCCCTCAACACACTTGAGTGTTGATTTTTTTTTCTACTTACACATAGCTTACATTTCTCTAAAACAAACTCCACCCTTTCACTTTTGCTTTTCTTAAGTGTCTTCTATTTATTTGCCAGTTAATAGATCCTAATATTATTCCTGATGTAAAGGGTCAACCCAATTCTGTCCTGTACAGAATAGAAGCATCAGAGTATGAAACAGCTAAATAGCATAGCCCCCTAAGTCTTTACCCAGCTCACACCAAGAGTAACATATTAGGATCTGACTTTCAGGAAGATTTTGATGCATATTCAGCACTTATTCATGAACTTTCCTAAAAGGCATCTAAACAGATATGTAATGAGAGACATCAAGCTGTATTATTAAATATATCTGTATATTCCTTGTAGCTTTCAGTGTTTTATTTTAATAAGCATTGAACTTGATGTCCTAGCTCAGTGACAAGGACAGATCACTTCAGAATTCCTTAACTAATTAGTTGTGAAAAGCCTTAGTTTTTATCCCCTAATGAAAACCAACCTTTCTTATCATCTAGCAGTTAATTGCAGGTAAGGAATCATGCTAAGATTAAAATAAATAAATAAATAAATTAAATAATAATCCTTAAATAAAATATGCCTGTAACATATTCATGTGATAAGATCAGTTTCCTGAGCAAATTATTTTCTCTTACTTCCTTGCTCCCTGAAAAACTGGCTTCTATCTGAAGTGTGAAACTTGTAATTTTTCAGCAGGCTTGTCTCTGACTCCTGTAAATCCTCTTTCCTAAAAACAGGTATTAACCATCAAAACACCTCCACACTGTAGTAAGTAGCACACTGTAGTGTGTAGGGCACACTGTAGTAACTTCCCTGCCTGGAAGCGTGCTCCTTCAGTTACGAGGACACAATTATGTGATCTGTGGCTGAAAAATAATAGTTCAGAAAGTTCTATATTTCATATTCAATGAGATGTATATGTACAGAAGTGGATTCAACTGTGGTTTGCTGATGAGGAAGAGAGGGACCGATATATATCTCACCGTAGCAGGGAACAAGAGAAGATGTTTACATAGATTCACAGAAGATCAGGTGAAAAGAAGTCTTCCCCATAAAGTTAAAGGAAGGGGTTACCTTTACTTCACGGCAATGTCAATGACATGAGGTAATTGGTCAAGGTACTTATATGCATTAGCCTTAAGCTCACAACTAGGCGATCTTTTTATTTATTTTTTATTAATGACTCTATAACATTACAGTCCCCAGTTAGGTTGCAGGCAACCTTTATGAGACAGTGGACAATGAAAATGCAGAAGTAGGCTTCCAGCTGGAAGTAGATTCCAAATAGAAGTTCTGAATCACCTATATTAATTCACAGAAAACCTACATTCCCCACACTCTAGCCTTTATGCTTATTTTGTTCTTCATATTCCTGTGATCATTTTACAGAGGGTCTTTTACATGTATTTCTTTAATTTGCAAGAACTAAATAAGAGGAAGCTAACGATAAAACCTCAAAAGCTATTAACTTTTCCTTCTTGCAAGAAGAACCTTCTTTTCAAAAGATAAAAATACAATCAATCTGCTTGGGTTAAAAAAAAAATCCTCAAACCATTATAGCCTACTCTTCCTCTTTCTCCTTACATTACCCAACATAGTTATTATCTGCCACTCTAGGACAGAGAAAAAAGCAGTATTAAAGAAATTATGAAGAAGAACTAGAGACAATATTAATTTTTATTATTTTTATGCTCGCAACATCAGTTCAGTTTCATGCCTTAAGTAGTGTATCTAGACTTAAAGACACTATAATCCCATTTAAGATGTATTGCTTGATACACACACAAAATATGCAGTATCATTATATCCTGATTTGCCTATCAGTCAGCTGCTTTCATTCACAAGAATTAAAAAACAATGTTACTCAAGAGTTCTCAAAAAATTCTTTAAAAGGCTACACTTCAGAGTATCGTTACACACACTACAGCTGCTATATTATTTCCCTTCAAAGTTTTGAAGGCTTGTTTCAATTTCTTTACAGAATGTCAAAATGAAAGGAGAAAAAAATATCAGGATGACCAATTTCAACTTTGCTGCATATCTCACTGTCAATGCACCACAACTCAAATGCAAGTCAAGACAAGACTCTGAATTTACCACAAAGGTTAGAAACAACAGCAGAAAAACCACAACATGAAGACATGAGAATTTTTTCTGAAGAAACCTTTACTCTTCCCCCCTACTCCCCTTCCAATAAAGGCCAAGACTTATTAAAATAACCATGCAAACTATACCACATAAATAAAGGCAGAGTACACTCTCATTTTAACAGAAACTCAGCTTAACAGACTGCAATAGCTCTTCAGTTTTGTACAGACACTGGAAGTTCATACGATGAGAAAAAGTGTCCTGCTCTCCAGCCTGTACTTGACAATGCCAAAGGCAGTGTTTAACAGCCAGGTCATGTAACTGGGATTCTCCCATTTCCACATCCATGGAGGCCACGTAACAGGGAGACAGCTTGACAAGGCAGTACAGAATAAGGTAAATTCAGGCAAAGTAAATAAAAACAGTACCAGGTCAGAGATAGAATTAGCATCACAGGTAACACACACATTACCAATATGTACACCTAGGATCCTACTTGCATGGCTCATTCCATAACAACAAGAAAATGCTTGTCAATTAAAATAAAAACAAACTAAAACAAACCAACAAACAAAAAAAAGAAAAAAAAGAAAAAAAAGAAAAAGGTTCAAAGGTATACTGGTATGTAGAGCAAAGTTTATGAAGAAGTTTTGACTGAAAATCATTCTTCAGGCTACAAGCAGGTACAAAAATTCTGTTCCCCATACTAACATTTTACCTATGAATAAACATGAAAAATATACACTTCAGAAGCGTTTGAATTCCTAGTTTTCTCATACATAACACCAGCTCTCTGTGGATTTGTGTTTGTACTGATGGAGAGAAAGAAAACATGATGATACACCAGTTTCTGAGGTATGATAATTTAAGTCTTTTCTCTGTTTTTTCTTGTGATGGATCTTTAGCAAATACATAGGCTTTAAGCACTCCAAAATCTAAGACAGGAAAATGTCAGCAACTGAAATTTGTAATGCAAGCTTGCAGCATCTGTACAAAAGAGTGTTTATCTTATGACATGCTCCTTTGAACAGTCTCTTCGAACAAAACATTCAGAAAATGACATTTGATACGGTGCATCAGACAAGCTTATGAAAGGACAATGTTACTGAGTAGTAAGCTGCATTTAAGTAACTGAAAGGCACAAGGAATAGTTTCATATTTGCTTGGGAATTAAACAAGGCACTTGGTCATAAATTTGTAACATCAGTGTCCATGAATAGATGGCTAAGTAACAACACCTCCAAGTTGTCTGAAATTCTATTGTAAACCCATAAGTATCCCATGGGCGGTGGCATGGTGACTGTAAGGATACTTCTCAGTTACCTAGAGGCTGATTTGGCTGCTCAAGGAGCAGCATACATCAGTCAGCTATCTGTCTGGAAGAAAATGCAAAATATCCATGAAACTCCCAACTCTAGAATAATATCAATTCAGAATGAAGCTATCCGACTGGGATAGCAGATAACTAGGTACTATTCATGCCTGCACATCCTAAAGGCAGTAAGATGTTCTAACATGCAGCTGCTTCCAGAGGGGCAGCTGACAATGCCAAAGCTCCTGGGAAAAATCAGTTCCATGGAGACACAGCCATCCACAGTCATAACAACTTCACTGTATGAAATACAGATGTAAAAAAAGAATTGAAATTCATTTTGCGTCACCATTGCTATAAACTGCTTTGATATTACTTGGCTGGGTAAGATGACCATTAATGCACAGTCTTATCTCTATGCATTCATTTTGTTCCTCTCACTTTTGTGGAAGAACTTCCAGGATGGAAGACCAATGTTGACAATCTGTGTCCACCTCTCAGACTACGATGACACCATATCAACACCACTACTGAACATACACTGAACACCCAAACAGACCCTCAAGCCAAGGGACATTTAGATTTTTGAAATTCTGATTAAAATGACACACTTTACTGAGGTTACAAGCAGACACAGATGATACCCATGTCCTCTGTGGGGTAATATCTATTTGGAAAGAAATTAAAGCTAAATTTGAAAATATTAAATTATTCTAAACCAGGCAGTCTTCTAGAAAATGTGAGCACTGAGTATCTCTGTAAGCTTCAGTGTACTGGGCATTTGCTGTGGTGAACAAAAGCGAGTCCACAGAGAATTCACAAATGTCAGCCATGGCAACCTGAAAGCTCACTGCTGTTGAAACACACAATGCTTTTCCTCCCACCACATGGATACACCTCTTGTCCTTCTCCATCTGCACTCATCAGTCTTGCATGAGCCAAATCTACACCCAAACCCAGCAAAAAACAGCCCAGTTCTCCTGTCCCACTCTTAAGAGAGGCAAGGGGACAGAAAAGTTTCATTTCTTCCCAGGTAAGGGAAATGAAGTGACTCCTGGAATGGCTCAACAAGCACCAAAACCAGGTTAAGATATGAAAAAACAGGTTAAGATATGAAAAGAAAGGAAACTGAAGCTATAGTACATACATAGACAAGGTTTATTTCCCCAAGGTGGGAAAGGTACTTAAAAGTAACTTCTTTCAAGTATCTGGAAAGCCTTTAGAGAAAGACAGCTCAAAAAAATAGCTGTAGGATTATTTTCTCTTCGTTGTCAACTAAAAAAAACCACACCACATAAGAAGAAATAACAAAACAAGCCAAAAGCCAACAAAAAAAAACCGAAAACAAGCATAACCTGTAAACTCTCAAACTCTTTAGGTTTTTATTAGATTTAGATTTTTAACTGAGAGGGAAAACATAATTTCTGAAGCAGAATTCATATTCAGAGTGTCTTTAATTCACTAATCATTCTTCCAAAAGCAACAGTATTTAAAGTACCTTGAGAAGATACTTATTCCTATCAGCTTAAGATACTGAAATTGAAAACAGAAATTAAACCGCTCATTCCCTGGATGAGCACATGACAGCAGAAAATAAGAATTAACAATCTGCTGAGAATACCACTCCCAAGGATAATCAACAGTTAAATAAAGGCTCAAAAGCCATAATCATTATTGTATGTGACAGCAGATTACAATTCTTATTGCAGACCTTTCAGAAGAGGAAAATATATGCCCTGTATTTCTTGAAAGTAATCTTGGAATTTATTTAAAGCATGGGAGGCTTATAAAATAGTTTCATTAGATATTTTTTTTTTTTTTTAATGGTAACTGGAAGAATACTCATTCCTGTATTTTAGACTACTTCTTCTTGGCACCAAATAATTTTTCTGGCTCTGAAAATAATTTTCCTCAGAACACTGCTTTATACAAGAGCAACCTGAGGAATCATCATCTTTTTTTCACATTTTATTCCTTTTATACATGTATGACCTACTTGTAAGAAGCTGTAGATCCCTTGATTAAATGCTCAACACTAATTAAGAATCAACTACTGATAACAGTTACCACTGATGAGAGTTCTGAAAAACAATATAGAATGATATCTAAATAGTGGAAATAATACCTGCTCTATGCTCAGAAGATAGATCTACTAGCAAATTGTTCCCTATTCTTCAAAATATCACCCAGTCTCCCCTCTGAAGTACATACCTTACTTTGTAGTGATTCACACTCCAGCTGAAAACCAGGAGTCATGTCTTTATCAATACAACTGCAGTGCTATTTAGTAGATTTAAGTATTTGCTTAAGAGGAAAAAAAAAACAAACCAAAAACCAACCCCCAACCTTGAAGTTCATTATCTCCAAGGAAGTCTTGGAAAAGAAAAAGGCTGAAAAAAAGGAACATCTACAGACAGCTACTTCTGGAATTCTTTGGATTTTCCAGTTACTGTGATGTTGATCTGTCCTGGGTTCAGCAGTTGCAGTCAGCTTTTCTTCTCTTTAGCAGCTGGTGTTTTGACTTAACCTGGGAACAAGGCTGATAAGGCTGATGTTTTTGGTTGTTGCTG
>NDXB01021182.1:0-24404 GCA_002631895.1 Agapornis roseicollis
GGTCTCCACACAGCCTTCTCTTCTCCAGCCTCAACAGCCCCAGTGTTCTCAGCCTGGCTCCATACAGGAGCTGTTCCAGCCCCTGCTCATCCTCGTGGCCTCCTCTGCACTTGTTCCAACAGCTCCATGTCCTTTTGATGTTGAGGACCCCAGAACTGCCCCCAATGCTCCAGGGGAGGCCTCACGAGAGCAGAGCAGAGCAGAGGGGCAGGATCAGCTCCTTGGCCCTGCTGGGCACGCTCCTTTGGATGCAGCCCAGGATACGGTTGCTTTCTGGGCTGCAAGCGCACCCTGCAGCCGGCTCATGTTCATGTTCTCATCGACCACCACCCCCAAGTCCTTCTCCTTGGGCTGCTCTCAATCTCCTCTTTGCCCAACCTGTAGCTGTGCCTGGGNGGCCCTGCTGGGCACGCTCCTTTGGATGCAGCCCAGGATACGGTTGCTTTCTGGGCTGCAAGCGCACACTGCAGCCGGCTCATGTTCATGTTCTCATTGACCACCATCCCCAAGTCCTTCTCCTTGGGCTGCTCTCAATCTCCTCTTTGCCCAACCTGTAGCTGTGCCTGGGATTGCTGTTGTTATAAAGCACTGGAAACTCAGATGGAATCAGAAATGAAATCCCATGAGGTTTAGTTGAAGCCCTGCCCCACTTTGCCATCTACTTCGTTAGTTATTACTCTTTCCCATAAACATCCTTCATCAGCAAAACGTACCTGTGCTAAGATGCCATGATTTTCTCCTTTGGATTTACAAATGCCCTGTGAGCAGTTGTTGTAACCATGCGAATGAAGAGTGGCTCATGTGAGTTTAATTTAGAGAACCTTCCCCTCCACCCCCAGAACTAGAGCCAGCACCAGCTTTGCCATAAAACATGATGAATGCTTTCAATAATCATTCCTCTGCCCCTGTAATTCTTTCTTCTTCATTCCCTACTGTGTCTCTTGAAGCAAAGGGGACCCTCTGATGACTGAAGCCCAAAGCCAGCGCTGTCTTTGCCCAGCACATTCCCTTGTGTTCTCTGTTTGTTTAAGTGTGTAGCAGGGAAGCAGAGGAGGCTGGGACTTCACTTGTCAGTTTTGAGCAAACATCATGCTGCAATGTTAGACTGCAACACATCTCAGAGGAGGTTTATCGACCCCCACATTCGCTGCTCGAAGCCACATACTTGGGTGTCAGATAACCCAGAAAAAGACCCAGGGCCAACTAGGCCTTAGCTGGGTACTTTTGCTTTTAAGGGAGAACTGATGAGGCATGTGTGAGGTTTTGCCCCCCTCCTTTATCTACTCAATCCTCTCTAGACCGTGCAGAGCGTGTAAGTCTTCATTTGCTGAAGAAACAGCAAATGTGGCTTTCTGGTATGTGGTTGGCAAGAGGTAAAGCGAAGAGTTTTCCTGAGGTTTTGAATCTTAACATCTCATTTTCAGTGTTCAGAACTTTATTCCTTTCTCTTTAAGAAGATTCAGTGTAGAAGCTACAGTCCTGTGTTCAGATAAGTGCCATCAGAGTTAGGAGGGAGGAGGTTTCTGATCAGCTCATTGTGGCTGTAGAGGAATGGAAGTCTCTGGAAGGCTGAGTGGTTCTTTTGTAGTGGGGATCCCAGTATGAGGTAAACGCTGCCCTCGTGGTGCCTTTTCCTCCCCAGCTCAGTGCCCAGGAAGGTACATCTTCAGACCTCCTTGGGCAGCAAGTGACAGTTGGTGCCTTTGGCTTTATTCACTTAATCATAGACTCATAGCAGTTTGAAAGGGACCTTAAAGCTCATCCAGTCCCAACCCCCTGCCACAGGCAGGGACCCCTTCCACTGGAGCAGCTTGCTCCAAGCCCCTGTGTCCAACCTGGCCTTCAACACTGCCAGGGATGGGGCAGCCACAGCTTCCCTGGGCACCCTGTACCAGTTCCTCACATTACAGTGGCAAGAGCCATTGGGCTGACCAAGTGTGCCTTTGTTAGCAGAGCTCTTCTCTTTGCAGATCATCTTCTAGATGTCTGTGTCCTCTGCTTGAACACTTGTAGGTCAAACTGGGCTGTTGATGCTGATAGGCAGTGTTGGAGCTGGCATTGCTCCAGCCTTAACAGTGAGTCCATATCAGTAATCACTGGGAGATTTGATTATCCGGGCTTTATCAATACTTACACAGTGGCCTTGTGTGAGTTGTCCTCAAGTGCAGCTTTTAAAGGACACTGAAGGATGAGGTGAGATTTATTTACACACATTAAAATGCAGAAAGATTCCCAAGGGGTTTGCAAAAAGTGCCTAGCAAGCACTTGCCTCACTCTCCTGACACTTAGGGAGAGGTACCTCACTGGTGCAGGCACTTTGGTACACTTTGCTAAGGGTATATGTATACACATGCACTAAAGGTATGGTTTCCAGCACTGCCCGAGTGATGCACGAGCCTAAGTCGCAGTAACTTTTGGGAACACTTAGACACTAAAATCATGGACCACTTTGGGAAACAAAGCCTAATTTGAGCCTAAGGGCTTTCTAGAAAACCCTTCTCCAATGCTTTTGAAAGCAGTGACTTCATCATTCATCTCATGCACTTTCACACACCTAAATATCTTTGTAAACTCAGCCCTGCACCCCATTAAACCTTATCATTTACCGCTGTGACAATAACTATCTTCAGACCTTCGTATGTACAAACTGCAACGTGCTGCTTAAAAGCAAATGATAAAGAATGAGGAGCTACATCCCTCCAAGTGTACCTTGTGTCACAAATCACAGCCGCTGGGGAGCTGATGATTTAGAGCTGCTCCTGTCAGTTCTGTAACACTGACTGGATGCCATTGAGAGGGAAAGTTGGCACAAAGGAGAGGTTTGCTTGAAGCTATCACAATGATGAAGTGAGATTTAAAATTACATTAGATGTTTGCTTAAGGAACAGCAGATGAGACCCTGTGGATCCTCAAGTCCTCCTTGCTACACAGCAAAATGAAACCATAACTATTTGTTATGTTTCCACCGGTGTCTAGGAAGCTGAGGCAGAAAAGGATGATCTTTTAATGATGCTTTCTGGCTTTTTTAGAGTTTAAATGTATCGGTTCCATGCAAGGTTCTGGTTGTGCAACCATAGGAAACTGCCTTTTCTTAGAATCATAGAATAGTTTGGGTTGGAAAGGACCTTAAGATCATCCAGTTCCAACCCCCCTGCCATAAGCAGGGACACCTCACACTAAACCATGGCACCCAAGGCTCTGTCCAACCTGGCCTTGAACACTGCCAGGGATGGAGCACTCACAGCTTCCTTGGGCAACCCATTCCAGTGCCTCAGCACCCTCACAGCAAAGAATTTCTTCCTTAGATCCAATCTAAACCTCTCCTGTTTCAGTTTGAACCTGTTACCCCTTGTCCTGTCACTACAGTCCCTAAGTTTTCACTTGAGAGTTTGAAGTGCGTTTAATCCATGAGATTTTATAGTCATTTCAGCCCTTCTTCACAGACTTCACAGAATCCCAGCCTGGTTTGGGTTGGAAGGGACCCTAAAACTCATCCAGCTCCAACCCTTGCCGCAGGCAGGGACCCCTTCCACTGGAGCAGCTTGCTTCAAGCCTGTGTCCAACCTGGCCTTCAACACTGCCCGGGAATGGGGCAGCCACAGCTTCTCTGGGCACCCTGGGCCAGCGCCTCAGCACCCTCCCAGGGAAGAGCTTCTGCCTCAGAGCTCAGCTCAGTGTCCCCTCTTTCAGACCTTTAGATAAGATGGTGAGAGCTTAGTTTAAGGCCAAGGGAATTAGTAAATGAATTTGGAAACAGGATTGCTCTGAAACTCTCAGCTGATACACTGAGCAAGTTGGCCTTCCTTCTTTGGACGAACATCACTGCTGTCATAGCTTATATTGTAAACTATAAATTAGGGCTCTAAAGAATTTAAATGGTTTAAATCTAGGTGTGCAATTTCCTCAATGATTGCATATAGTTTTTCCCATTGCCAGTCTAATTTTAATTACACTTGGAAATGGAGTAAAACAGGATCCCATGAAAGGCCCTTGTTTTCTGTGTGGTGTCTAAAACTGACATACTTTGCTCTAAGGTGATGTATAACCTGGCAGCATGTTCTGGGTTGTGAGCTTTTGACACCAAGGACAATAATTCCTGCCAAAGCATAATCTATTGCTGTTTGGATCCCTTGCCTGACTGTGTTCATGCAAATGTTCCTCACAATCCACCATGAAGTAGTGTATTATAAACCATTATAACACAGTTATCCTGTTCTCTGAGCTTCAGATCGGTCCAGCAGTAGAGAGGAGCCATTTCCATGATAAAGAAATCCTCTCCCTTTAATCACTTACCACCAAATGAACCATTTAATGCCACATTCAGCTGTATTGTCTGAGCCTTTCCCAAGGCTCCCCTTGATCCACTTACACTCCCTTCTCGGCCTTTTGTCTCTTGGGAACCTGCTTGCTTTTTATAAGGGGGGAGGGAAGGAAAAATCACATCAGTTGCAAGAGGCTGCAGATGTTTAGTGATGAAGTTTTCTCCCCCTTCAGAAGTCGCTTGAGATTTCTTGAGGCTTCTTAGGAGCATCAAATCTCTGTCATTTAGCAGATTCAGTAATCACCTTCCTCACATGGAACCAGCTTCATTGCAGCTTCTTTGTCCCCAAAATGACAGCTGAATTTATTCTAGTTGAATGGCTTGTGCAGTGGGAGCCGTGTCAGGGTGGTCGAGATTTATTTGCAGCCTTAAAAGCTTCTAAACCAAGAGCAAAACATAGTTCTAAGTTCATAGATGAGCGGAGGTGCAAGGCTTCTGTATTCACATCCTGAGGACCAGCTCCTCTAACCTTTGCTTTGAGCAGAGCATATGTGGTTCTCACTTGGGAGTACATGTGTAAGGAAATTTAATTCCACAAGAATAAAAAGCTGTGGAATACATCCCAGAAGTCGTATGGAAACCACTGACACTTTGAATAATGATTCTGCACTCCCTGACAAATTCAGGGCTATGGTAACAGTGTTGTTTAAGCCAGGAAATTGAGTATTTGACTCCAACTGTATTTAACTCAGTTCTGGATGCACCTAAATAGTGTTGCCTGTTCCGAGAGCCCCAGCTGCCACCAGTGTGTGCATGCATCCCTCCCCAGTGGTTCCAGCCCCATCCCTGGCAGTGTTCAAGGCTGGGTTTGATGGGGCTTGGAGCAAGCTGCTCTAGTGGAAGGTTCCCCTGCCTGCTGCAGGGGGTTGGAACTGGATGATCTTTAAGGTCCCTTCCAACCCAAACCATTCCATAAAAGAAAAACTGAAATAGAACAACCTGTCCCTTCAGCTCCTGCTCCAGGATTGCTTCCCGCAGTCTTTTTATGTACTTTGTGCTCTTGTTTTTAATGTTCAAAGCAATAAAGTTTCCTTTAAATATAATGTGGAATTAGATAACATTAAAAACACATCCAAAGCTGCAGAAAAACACCAGTCCATGCTTATAAACTAATACATGAAGTTCTATTTATTTAAACACTGGTCCCTAAGACAGCCTCATTTCCTAAGGGTCTCAAGAGGAGAGCAATCATACAGTATAATCTTGTTAATTTAATACACATCAGTGCAATGTGAACAATAAATACACAACATTGAGACTAGAAACTGCAGTAACTATATTAAGCAATCACTGTCTCAGTTCATTATGCACTGACAAGCTTCTTAAGATATACTGTTTTCTTTAACTAAAACAATATGCCATGGCTTTACTAATACTAATATTTAGCAATCACATAGCATGATTCATCTTCAAAGTCCTTTACAAATAATAATATTTTAAGCCCAAAGACCTGCAGAGGTAAATATTACCAACCTGTTGCACACATGGAAAGGTTTATATGGGTTAAATAACTTGGTTTGGACTTCAAGAACCAGCAAAGTCAGTGGTGAGATGAGGATCTGGGCTGCCCTCGTTCATGTCAGCCTTCCAGTATCTGAAGGGGGCCTATAGGGATGCTGGGGAGGGGCTCTTCATTAGGGACTGCAGTGACAGGACAAGGGGTAATGGGTTCAAACTGAACCAGGGGAGGTTTAGATTGGATCTAAGGAAGAAATTCTTTGCTGTGAGGGTGCTGAGGCACTGGAATGGGTTGGCCAGGGAGTTGTGAATGCTCCATCCTTGGCAGTGTTCAAGGCCAGATTGGACGAAGCCTTGGGTGTTATGGTTTAGTGTGAGGTGTCCCTGCCCATGGCAGGGGGTTGGAACTGGATGATCTTGAGGTCCTTTCCAACTCAAACTATTCTATGATTCTATGTTTAGACCTCTTTTGACATATAAATTCCTGCAGACATCTCTGGAATTGTTCAGACCATTCCATGACTTCTCCCCACACATTGTACACTTTGAAGATGCTTTCTTCACTCTTGGGCTTTTATTCAGCTGAATGGGTCTTTATGTCTCCCTTTTTATGCAACTTAAACCGTTCCGGAAGGCCAGTTCTTCCTTGACTTTGCATTAAAGTGGCTGTTTAGGTAAGATGGGAGGTAACTCTCCTGATGAGTATCTTTGGATTTCTTTCTCTTGTAACTTTGTAGCCAGATCCCTGCCTCTCCCTTTCACCCCTGCATGTCTTGAGATACAAATTTAGGATTAACATTGCTCTTCATCTGTCCTTTATCGAATGTTTGTTCAAGCAAGGGGAACAAAGAGTCATGGTTGTAAGCTCTAGGACACCTACGAAACCTTAGGCCTACTCCTGCAGACTTGCAGAAATGATTATGGGGGAGATTATGCTTTATTTGGGGCTCTCTCTGAGTGAATTTTACTTCCTTTATATCCATACATCCAGTTTTCAGACATTGCCAGGGACATAGTAAAAGCGGCTGCCTCTTGGTATTCCCAGAAATCCTTTTGATAAAAGGATTCGCCCAAATACTATCATGGATTTACATGGTAAGAAGATGGACTGCTCAAGGGCCAAAATTCTCTAAAAGGATGCTGCAGAGGGACTCTTCATCAGGGGCTATAGTGATAGGACAAGGGGTGATGTGTTCAAACTAAAACAGGGGAAGTTCAGGTTGGAGATAAGGAAGAAGTTCTTTCTTGTGAGGGTGCTGAGGCGCTGGAATGGGTTGCCCAAAGAAGTTGTGAATGCTCCATCCCTGGCAGTGTTCAAGGCTGGGTTGGACAGGGCCTTGGGTGCCATGGTTTAGTGTGAGGTGTCCCTGCCCATGGCAGGGGGGTTGGAACTGGATGATCTTAAGGTCCTTTCCAACCCAAACCATTCTGTGATTCTATGATGCCAGTTTTGGAATCAGTATGGAAAAGGAAGGCTACATTTAGGAACAGCTCATCTGCATTTAATATCTAGGTATGAGGTAAGCAGTGAATGAGAAGTATGAAAATGACATTTGAGGTCAAGAAGTGCTACTAAAACCACCTCATAAGCACACTTTGTATCTTTTTCTGCTTTGAATTTGAGCCCAATTCCTGTTCCATCGGGAGGTTTTGACACAGAAGAGCCTGAGTCTCAGGACTGATCGGCACTCCTGTTTCCCAGGAGTTTCAGCAGGACCTGACTTGTCCTTTATTTCAGTATAAGAGACCCAGCCTGTCTGAGGCTCAGCGTGTACTTAACCTTAGGTTTCATGTGAGTTTGTGGTCTTTTGTCATTAAAGATAAGAGAAGGCTCAGGGCAGACCTGAGAGCAGCTCCAGTGCCTAAAGGGGCTGCAGGAAAGCTGGAGAGGGGCTTGGGACAAGGGCCTGCAGGGCCGGGACAAGGGCCTGCAGGGCCAGGCCAAGGGCAATGGCTTGAACCTGCCCAAAGAGGGGAGACTGAGCTGAGCTCTGAGGCAGAAGCTCTTCCCTGTGAGGGTGCTGAGGCGCTGGCCCAGGGTGCCCAGAGAAGCTGTGGCTGCCCCATCCGTGTCAGTGCTCAAGGCCAGGTTGGACACAAGGGCTTGGAGCAAGCTGCTCCAGTGGAAGGTGTCCCTGCCTGTGGCAGGGGTTGGGACTGGATGAGCTTTGAGGTCCCTTCAACACAAACTATTCTGTGATTCTGTGAACTTTAATAAATACAATAGTATTTCCTTCACTCAAAAGCAAACTGGGCAGGCAGTCACAGAAAGCACATATTGATGGCACTCTTGTCCTAGTTCTTCTTGAAGCATTAAGTGAGTTACATACATCAAGTATAAGAATAGTGATTCAGTTTGATGGCTACGGAGCACTGAAAGCCTGCTCAAGACACACTATAGAGAGAGGCTTTTTCACTCTGTTTATCCTTGCATTGGCATTGAGAGCTGCTGGGGACAATTACAGAAATAGAACCAACTAGCCCGTAGAACTGGACGTTTATACATGGGTTGAAAGGCAGCAGAATTAGAGGGCTATGAAATGCTGAGTTTAGGAGTGGTTGTTAGAAGGTAATAGGATGGAGGAGCATTGTGTCTGGCATATGATAGAAAGATGGCACATAAGGTAAAGTTGATGAAATACAGCTGAGCAATAAGACCATGATTTACAGAAGTATCTATACCATTATTTGAAGTATTCCCTTCAGAATAAGTTATTTATCTTCCAAAAAAGTGGGAATCTGGCAGTGTAGATGTCAGGGCTGATGGTTGCCTGTGGTTACACGTGCACAGCTTCCGTGAACCCGTCAGTGCCTGTAACCAAATGCACCATCTGGGTTCTTTGCTGCTTTGCTTTGCTCCTTTTTACTTTTTCTCTTTTCTCCTGTTTCCTTTTCTATTTTCTCCTTTTTATCTTTAGTTTGGGCTCCTCAACCCACAGCGAATTCCCTTTTGCTTGCTCAGATTTTGGTGGCTGATGCTGTTTATTACCGGCTCTTCATTAACTCCTTCCTTTGCTTCCCAAAGCATCTCTCAAACCCTTGTCCTTTACCTTGTTCCCTGTAACACTTCTGGTCTTCCAGTAATGCTACCTGCAGTGCCACCTCCCCCTGCAGATGCCTCAGTCCTTGGGATGGCTCCAGGGTACCTGCCCAGGTTAGTTAACCCACCGCCTTGCTGCAAAAGCATTTCAGCCATCTGTCCACAAGAAGATAGTTTATGCCCTTCTCCAAGTGAAAACCTCCTGAACACCCATAAACACCCATAAACACCAAGTTTATGGGTTGGAAGTGATTTATGTAATCAAAAAACACAAAGTGGTTCATGTCATTTTGCAAAAGCATCTCCTAATGTTTATGTCTCTCCACCATCTGTAGAAGGAGCTTAGAGAACTGGCTGAGACTAGAGAGTTAGTCTGTAAAGGGCTAACACTGATGTAGTAATCTGACTGTATTAATGTCATCATGGCTGTGCCTTGGCTTTTCAATTAGTAATCCTAATTAACCAGAAGTTGTGTAGGACCTCAGCTTGGATTTTCTGGTGGCTTGCTTTGGCCCTTGAGGAAGTCCAGCCTGCAAACCTTAGAATCGTAGAATAGTTAGGGTTGGAAAGGACCTTAAGATCATCCAGTTACAACCCCGCTGCCATAGGCAGGGACACCTCAACCTTCTTGTGCTTTGCAAGCAAGGGGAAACTGGAGCTCACTCAACAGCATCCCAGCAATATAGCCGTCAACATCAACACAGCCTGAGGAACTGTGATTAACTGTGATTAACTAAGCCCTTGAAATACCAAGCCAGTATAGCCCAGTATCACCAGTGTGGCTGAACCTCTTGCTTGGTACATGATAGTCTTGTGGTCCCTGTCAGTGAGGTAGGATCTGAGCACTTCACATGGGTGTGTGTATCTTCCCATTAGCTGGCCGAGACAGGACAGTGCTGGCAGTAGGACTGCTGCTGGTAGGCAAGAGTGAGTTGGAACTGGACGATCTGAAGGTCTTTTCCAGCCCTAACCATTCTATGATTCTGATTCCCTCCAGCAGTGAGTGGTTTTCTGGATCCACAGTGTGGATCTAACTCACATCTGAATTACACCAGTGCGAGAGTGAAGCGAACAGATTTATTCCAGACTAATGTTAAGTGTACCACAGATCAGATTCTTTTGCACACAGAATTCATTATCCCATCAACTTCTTTGGCCACACTCAGTAATAACTATGCAAGTTCCTATAAAACATGGTGCAGCATGTGAAATAACTCCAGTGAAAATTGCTACAGCACCGTGCGATTAGTCTGTGCATTGACACTCAATAGCAGAAGGATGTTCAAGCAACACCCAAGCTCTGCAGGAGTGGACACATTTCACATCTCTGAGACATACCTTGCAGCAGCACTTGTCAGATTGCTTTTCAACTGTAGTTTCCTTTGTGTGCCCATGCTGTACTGGGGGTGTTTTTAAGAAACACTGTTACACAAGGACCTACCTTGTAAAGTGTGTGACAGTGCCTGCTGAAATTAATCCTGTCATTGTCATTTGAGACTTGGAATGCTGGATCAAAAGGTGATTAAAATATTTAGTGCCATAGAGGTTATTATCTGTACTCTAAAATTGCTGGCAATTCTCACTATTGAATCTTTTCAAACCTTGACACATCCTCAAACACTTTGTCTTAGTTTAGATGGAATTCTAAGGGGTTTTTCTGTTATTCCTGTGCAGACTGGTTCCTCCCACAGAGACAGGGGTAGGAGTTTAAGAGCAGCTTCAGTGCTATGAGATGGATGCCTCAGGGCCATCACCAGCCAGTGGAAGAAGAGGTGAAGAAGATCAAGAGGGAAAGGATGGTACCTTGAGGGTTCTGCAGACTCTGCTCTGGCTTTCGGTGCCTCAGTAGAATAATTAACCAAATTCCAATCGCATACATCCATAGTATTTGCATCAGTTTGGCTTCAGAGGTTTTAGTGGTGGTAACCTGAGGTTCAAATGAGCCAGTTTAGCTCTCACTGTCCAGGTTACATCAGCTGATTTGTAAAGTTCAACTTCTAAACTAGATGTGTGAAGCTATAAACACAGTGTTACTTCTTACCTGAAGACTGTTACATGCCAAAATAGCAATTTAAAGCAATTTTGTGAAAGCATTTCCAATTCCAAGAGAACACAAACATATGGAATACTGCATAGCGCAATACATTTTCAGTTTCATAGAATCATAAAATGAGCTGGAAAGAACCTTAAAGCTCATCCAGTTCCAGTCCCCGTCAGGGACACCTCACACTAGGCCACATTGCCCGAGGCTCTGTCCAACCTGGCCTTGAACACTGCAAGGGATGGAGCATTTACCACTTCTCTGGCCACCCTGTGCCAGCGCCTCAGCACCCTCACAGGGAAGAACTGCTTCCTTATCTCCAGCCTGAACTTCCCCTGTTTCAGTTTGAACCCATCACCCCTTGTCCTATTGCTACAGTCCGTGATGAAGAGCCCCTCTCCAGCGTCCTTGTAGCCTCCTTCAGACGCATTGAATACTTCTGCTTCCTACACCAAACACATGAATCTGAAACTGGTGAAAAATAGAACTCTTCCACTTGTTCTGGTGCTGCAAAGTCTTGGCACGTCCATGCTCTCATATTGTAAAAGTTCTTACATTTCTTCAGACTAGGATTCTTCATGGGAATAACTGGTAATTACCCTGTCCGCCCTTCACTTGGCTACAGCTGTAGAGCTATACTACAGTAGCAGGCTCTTGTTTAAAATGGCATTGACTCAACTGTAACTCCCAAAGGTCACCATCATTAAAATCTAGGGCATGAGTTTTACATGTGTCTCTAGGACCATGCAGATGAAGGAAATAATGTACAGGGCGGGAGATTTCAGGAGCTGTCAAAGCAGTCCTTATATAATGCCTCAGCTGGGGGGGCTGCAGAGAATAGAAATGTATGGAAAAGAAAGGGGAAATTATGTCTGAGGTCAGGCAAGGCAAATAGCTCTTGGGTTGTGAGCTCAGGGATGCCCCTGGTCTGCAGTGCCTGGGTTTGCTCCTGTCATCCTTCCTCCGGTCCTGAGCATTATGACTCATGTGTTCCTCAGAGCAGCCTTCCAGTATCTGAAGGAGGCTACAAGGATGCTGGAGAGGGACTCTTCATTAGGGACTGTAGTGATAGGACAAGGGGTGATGGGTTCAAACTTAGGGGAAGTGCAGTTCTGCTATGTATTGATTATCAGATCTGTTGCTTGCAGTTTTACGTATGTTCTATTCAATATCTAGATAAACTCTTACAGTGTCTTCCCCACTTGCTCCCCCCGGATCTTTCACTATGCTGCCAATATCTCTGACACTGCCTGTTTTGTGCCAGGTTACATATGAGGACCCACTGAGACAGTTGCTAGAAATCCATATTGGACCATTCATTGCAGTGCCCTTGTTTTTCATGGAATTTTTGATTGTGTGTGCACCTGCAGTATAACTGAGCGGGAACTTGTCAAATTTGCAGATTTTATAATCCAAGACTGGTTTGAGTGGGAAGAGACCTTAAAGCTCATCCAGCTCCAACCCCTGCCACGGGCACAGCTTGCTCCAAGCCCCTGTGTCCAGCCTGGCCTTAAAACTGCCAGGGATGGGGCAGCCACAGCTTCGTAGAATCATAAAATCATAGAATAGTCAGGGTTGGAAGGGACCTTAACATCATCCAGTTCCAACCCCCCTGCCATAAGCAGGGACACCTCACACTAAACCATGGCACCCAAAGCCATGTCATCCAACCTGGCCTTGAACACTGCCAGGGATGGAGCACTCACAACCTCCCGGGCCAACACATTCCAGTGCCTCAGCACCCTCACAGGAAAGAATTTCTTCCTTAGATCCAATCTAAACCTCCCCTGTTTCAGTTTGAACCCGTTACCCCTTGTCCTGTCACTGCAGTCCCTAATGAAGAGTCCCTCTCCAGCATCTCTACAGGCCCCCTTCACATACTGGAAGGCTGCTATAAGGTCTCCACGCAGCTTCTCTTCTCCAGGCTGAACAGCCCCAACTTTCCCAGCCTGGCTCCACGCAGGAGCTGCTCCAGTCCTTGCTCAACCTCGTGGCCTCCTCTGGACTTGTTCCAACAGCTCCATGTCCTTTTGATGTTGAGGACCCCAGAACTGCACACAGTGTTCCAGGTGAGGTCTCACAAGAGCAGAGTAGAGGGGCAGGATCACCTCCTTTGACCTGCTGGTCACGCTTCCTTGGGCAACATGTTCCAATGCCTCACCACTGTCACAGTAAAGAATTTCTTCCTTCTCTCCAACCTAAATCTCCCCTGTTTAAATTTGAACCCAATCCATTTTTAACAGATTAATAGTAGGCATTGCATGGGAAAGTATGCACAGTAACTGCCTGTGCAAAGCACACAGAGCCAGGAACTGAGAAGTGTTTTGTCACTGATTACAAAATGGCAAGGGTGTCACAGAAGGATCTCTGAATGCGTGGAGAGCTGGTAGGAAGAGCAGGAGGGTGGAAAACAAAAAGAGACTTATAATTGCTATAATAGCCTGTAAATGATGAGGCAGATACCCTGGCTAATAGTCAGGAAATTCCCTTTCAGATGCATCTTTCACCCTGACCTCACAACAAACAGGTTAGACGGAAGTCCCAGACTGGTGGGTAGACTGGTGGGTAAGATACAATCTTGTATGAGTAGAGGAAGAAGTTGACTCGTATGAAGAACCTGATAGACATTTGGTCACTGATTTAATTATGATTAGGTTTGGGTGTAATATGTTTCCATGGCAATTGTCTCATAATTATGGAGTTCTCAGGGGGACAGTAGGAAAGAAACACAAATAAAAGAGCCAGCAGAAAGGTTTGATCTTTTCTACCACTGCTGCAAATGAGTGGGTTTGATGTGGAAGTGACTGGGAGGTATTCAGTGACCCAGAACATACGCATTTCATTTAACTGAGTCTCATGGTCCTACCAGCAAAACTGGAGAGTATGGAAGGGGAGAAGGAGGAGACAGATAAGAAGACTGTGCCTAAGAATGTAATCATTTACAATGTAGAGAAGTAGATTCTGATCTAACTAATTCCTTGGCTTCAGAGGTCTTTAGTTTGGATTTACATTAATGTAAACAGGATCATATCTGATCCAGGGCTGGATCACTGAACCTTATCTAGCCACGAGAAATGTATCTGGCGTTTCCTGCAGTGTGTGGTATATTATGTCACTGGAGTATTTGCTAAATCACATCACTTGAAACTCAGCCTCTTTGGAAAGGGGAGGTGATGGGGAAAGAGGATTTTTTTCCTGCAGTGTTTGATGTCTTTTCTTTCAAGGGTAACTTCCAACCTCCGTCGGATTGTGGCTTCATTCTAATTTAAATCATTAGATTTGGGGCAGGACAAGGTAATCCATCCTGAAGTAGAAAAAAAATCAATGCAAGTAGGTGTAATTAGTAGTACTTTCCTCTGGTAAGTCAATGGTGTAGAAAGAACTCCAAACCCACTGCAGACTACATTTGTTCTTCCTAATATATTGTGACTCCCTCACAGCTTTATAACGAAGTTGTTTAGATCTCCTCTAGGAATGCTCTGTCCTTTTCTTTTCCCGGTTAAGCATATTGACAGGCTCTAATATGAATAATTTTTATCTATCAGAAAAGAGCCAGACACAAAGACTCACGTGGGAAGCAGGAGTTTTAATTCTCTTCGTTGGTGAGAACCAAACTAAGCCTTTGATGAAGTGCGAACTTCACGCTCCACGTTTGTACTGAGTTTATTGCACATATTTATAGGTGTAAATCCTTGGGGATAGTCTGTCTCTATCTGAACTTGCTTCTGTGTGCTTTATATGTTGTTCATTACTCCTTTGCATTCATTCCGATTCACCAAGAGAGTACTCTTTTTCTTGACAGCTTCAGTGGCATGAATAGGGAAAAAGAAGTAGTGTGCTAAAAGATGAGAACATGACTACTCCATGACTACTCACCAGTCAGGTTACTTGATTCATAAACTTGGACTAGTGGGAGTAGGGAGAGTAGGTGTAGCATAAATCAGCATCTGAAAAGAAAGAACCACCAGCCAATAAACCCCACAGTTCTTTCTGCAGTACTCTTAAGATGCTTCTTTTCTGGATGCTGATGTAGCAGCACATGTTTGACCGGTAATATCTTAACACGATTGAGACTGATGGTTTCACATACTCGTGTTAGTTCAGGACACTTTGCTCTACATGCATGGCATTTTTTGGGTATTCCACCCACTTCCTTTCTCTCCCCCTTTACATCTTGTTGGATTCCTCTTTCCAGTCTTAAAATATCCAGCCTTGACTATTGCCTCTACATACAGTATTGGAGAAGTTTCTGAGTAGACCTTCAATCAAGTGCTGGGGGCACCCCCAGAGCGTGAGCAGCAGCTCAGGGAGGGGATCCTGCCCCTCTGCTGGGCTCTGGGAATTGAGACCCCCCCTGCAGCCCTGCTCCAGCTCTGGGGCAGCAGCGCAAGAGGGACGTGGAGCTGTTGGAGCAAGGGGAGAGGAGGTCATGGAGCTGCTGCGAGGGCTGGAGCAGCTCTGCTCTGGAGCCAGGCTGAGAGAGCTGGGCTGGGGCAGCCTGGGGGAGAGAAGAGAAGGCTCCTGAAGGGGAGACCTGAGAGCAGCTCCAGGGCCTAAAGGGGCTGCAGGAAAGCTGGAGAGGGGCTTGGGACAAGGGCCTGTAGGGCCAGGCCAAGGACAATGGCTTGAACCTGCCCAAAGAGGGGAGACTGAGCTGAGCTCTGAGGCAGAAGCTCTTCCCTTGGAGGGTGCTGAGGCGCTGGCCCAGGGTGCCCAGAGAAGCTGTGGCTGCCCCGTTCGTGTCAGTGTTGAAGGCCGGGTTGGACACAGGGGCTTGGAGCAAGCTGCTCCAGTGGAAGGGGTCCCTGCCTGTGGCAGGGGTTGGAGCTGGATGAGCTTTAAGGTCCCTTCCAACCCCAAGTGTTCTGTGGTTCTATGGCACCTCTCTTTCTAACTGCCAAGGGTCAAATGCTTGGGGGAAAGCACAAGAATGTTGGATGTACATTTGTAGGCTAGCCTTCACAGCTACAGGAAAGAAACCTACAAGGAAGTTGCTCCCTTCCCCTCCCACCCCAATGTTTTCATATGAAGAGGCATATTCTCCTCTTTGCTGCTGATCAAAGGACCCTGTGGCTCAGGCTGTGTTATGTTAGAGCTGTGAGGAATCACATTGGCATAACTGGCTCAGAACTGAACCCCAATTACTTCTGGTCCTGAGATCTGAGCAGTAGATAGCAGCCCAGTATCACACTCCATCCTCACACACCACAACATGGACCCCATGGTAGCAATCTCTTTTGCCCGGGTCAGTGTATTTGGCATCAGATTGAGCTTTGTGTACCACAGCTTAGATCGCTGTGTTCTGTATCAGAAATGCACAGTGTGTGAAAGCTTATGAGAGGCTGTTCAGCTCATTGGCGAGCTGGAACCTTTCATTTTCCCACAGAAAACCACTCTGTTGTACGTGTTGTGCCAAATGCTGAGTTTCCAGACAGGCTTCCGCAGCTAGCATCTACCTTGTCTTCATCTGCTGAGAAGTTGTTTGAGCCACAAAACTGTTCCTTGTCAACCAGAGCTTTCCTTCTGTTTCCATACCTGTTCAATTGGCATGCTTTGTACTTAGAAACCCTTCTGGAGTCAGCAGAATGTTTCTTAGCTAAGAGATAGAAATGCTATTGATATATGTGCATGGATCCTTGCTCGATCTGCTGGAGATGGTGATCTCTAATGAAGGCTTCCTGTAGTGACAGCTACTGCAGAGGATGAATCAAAGTGTCTCGATTTATTTGGATACAAGTGTGATTAATCTGCCAGTCTTCAATTCCGAAAGGCTCATTGTCACACATTGGTGTTGGGATACAAACTTCTAACTAATGTAATTCCTCGGAATCCATTGATTCCTGCTGGATTGCAGAAGGAATTCTAGAGTTACTCCAAACTTTGCTGCCTGTAGTATGTGCATAGAAAATACAGGCATCAAAGTACGCAGCTTTGGTGACTTGCAGGGTTCCACCCACAACTTTGACACCTTTCACCATCATCTGAAGCCCTTTGACTGGAGAAGTCCCTCATCGTAAGGTGTATGCTGTCATCTGTGGATGATCTCATGGAGAGCTGAAGTCTTTTACAAGGAGCGAGAAAAAGAAGATTCTTTCTGCTCAGAAGGACACTTCAGTAATGTGTCACTTCACCAGAGCTTTAATAATGATTCCTAAAAAGAAATGAGCTTCCTTCAAGACAGAAAGATGACTCCGTGTGATTCTGGTGGCCTCAACATCAAAAGGACATGGAGCTGTTGGAGCAAGTGCAGAGGAGGCCACGAGGATGAGCAGGGGCTGGAGCAGCTCCTGTATGGAGCCAGGCTGAGAACATTGGGGCTGTTGAGCCTGGAGAAGAGAAGCTGCGTGGAGACCTCAGAGCAGCTTCCAGTGTGTGAAGGGGGCCTATAGGGATGCTGGGGAGGGACTCTTCATTAGGGACTGCAGTGACAGGACAAGGGACGGGTTCAAACTGAAACAGGAAGTTCAGTNTGGAGACCTCAGCTTCCAGTGTCTGAAGGGGGCCTATAGGGATGCTGGGGAGGGACTCTTCATTAGGGACTGCAGTGACAGGACAAGTAACGGGTTCAAACTGAAACAGGAAGTTCAGTTTAGGTCTAAGGATGGTGAGGCCCTGGTGGAGGCTGCCCAGAGGTAAATGCTTCATCCCTGGCAGTGTTCAAGGCCAGGTTGGATGGGGCCTTGGGCAACATGGTCTGATGTGGGACATCCCTGGCTATGGCAAGGGGGGTGGAACTGGATGATCTTAAAATCCTTTCCAACCTAAACCACTCCATTCTTGAATGTGTGTCCATCAAGAATGAAATCAAAATCACAGAATCCCAGCCTGGTTTGGTTGGAAAGGGCCTTAAAGCTCCAACCCCTGCCACGGGAAGGGACCCCTTCCACTGGAGCAGCTTGCTCCAAGCCCCTGTGTCCAATCTGGCCATGAGCACTGACACGGATGGGGCAGCCACAGCTTCTCTGGGCACCCTGGGCCAGCGCCTCAGTACCCTCACAGGGAAGAGCTTCTGCCTCAGAGCTCAGCTCAGTCTCCCCTCTTTGTGCAGGCTCAAGCCATTTGTCAATGAAGAACTCTCCCCAGTGCCATGCAAACCCTTTCCTTTTGATATCCTGAAACACTTGAGCTCAGTCATCCATTCTTCATTGCCACCCCAGGACCTGGTGTTTCTCACTGGTCTCATGTTTTTGCTGCTTTTCTGGTGTTGATCTCTGTACCATAGCAAAGCTTTTACCAAATCTTTCATACCTCACACACATACTCCTAACTAGGGGCCTGGAGAAGTGAAATGCACAAGTTGATGTGTACTTAGCCACAAATCTTCGTGCTCCACCTTCTTGTTACTTCAGAGTTCACTGTTTGAATGTACAAATGGAGCACAGGTCCTTTCAGCATTTCATTACCCTTAGCTATAAACATAATAATATGGGGCCCTGTTATCAGATGCTCTTAATTAATTAATGCTGTAAATTACTTGGGGAATCAAGGCTGAAAGTTTCTATGCAGTAAAAAATAGCATTTATGGGGTTTTCATGTTTTAAAAGCATCATGTCCCAAATAGGGCAAATACCACTTGAATCCTCCACTAGACACTGTGCAACTATGCAGAAGCTGTTTGGGGTTGTAACTGATAGCTTTACTACTGTGAATTTAAAGACATGGAGGTGTAAATCCTCTGCTGCCCAGAGTTTTAATACGAGGTCAGGCTATCTCTTGAGCCAGAAGATGCCATCAGAGTTGAGTGGGGGGGTTCACTGATGATTTGCCTATGGATCTTCCAGGCTGGATTTAGGCAGGAGAGAGGTGCAGAAAAGTGTGAGCATCTGCTTCCAACCCTGCTGGTTTATAGGGCTGATAAGATCAGTGTTTAAGGACGGTTTAGCAGGGATTGGGGAGTTTGCATTTGGCTGATGAAGGAAGATCAGGAATGGTCCGGATGAAAATTGATAGTTCTGAAGGAAAACTGTAAGAGAGATGAAGGTAACCCCATCCTTCTATCTCTCATCTGTTCTTCAAGGCCAACCTTTCCCTGCCTTACTCTTGCTCTTCTTCTCTGCCTTCCTGTGTAATTTTTCAGTGTGGTGGGGTTTTATTCCTCACTCCTGTATCCACAGACCCTCCTCATTTGTTTTTCTCCAGCAAAGCCTCAAATGCTGATTAATCTCAGAGCATCCTCAGCCTCTAAACCTTTCCTTAGGAGCCCCACGCTGTCCTCACGGTGCACAAAACTTGCAGCTGACATCAAGAGGTAGTTGCAGATCAAGGCAAGCATTGACAATACAGCAGGTTTGCTGCAGATCAAGGGCAGGGTATCGCTGTGGGAGGTTCTGCACATTCCTTTCCCAATGGTTTCGCTGCCAGGGAGCCAGGCTGCTGGATTCCTCCCGGCAAACACAGATCTGTCCCTGTCATGGTTTGATCAGTGCAACTGAAGGATGAAGAAAGTCCTGCCTGCTTTCCACTATTAAAGTTCCCCTCAAGTATTAAGGTGGGGTTTTTTTTTGCAGAAGATGAGCTGTACAATTCCAGCTTTCCTAAAGTCTGTCTGAGTTTTGCTGTTGTCTGCAGCAGTCAGGGCTTCATCCATGATGCAAAAGGTGTGATGGCCTTCCAGTGCTGAGATAAATGATTCTTTCCTGTAATTGGGATAGTATCTGGTATATATCTGAAGTGCTTTAGGAACCTTTAGGATAAAAGTAAGTAATCCAAAGCTCTATGCATAAAAATAGTGTCTGGAATTTAACTGTAACAGCTAAAAATATCCATTCGTTGTTGATTTAAATCATGTTATTAAGTAATTGTACTTCTGCTTCAGAAATCATAGAATCCAGCCTGGTTTGGGTTGGAAGGGAACTTAAAGCTCATCCAGCTCCAACCCCTGCCACAGGCAGGGACCCCTTCCACTGGAGCAGCTTGCTCCAAGCCCCTGTGTCCAACCTGGCCTTGAGCACTGCCAGGGATGGGGCAGCCACAGCTTCTCTGGGCACCCTGCGCCAGCGCCTCAGCACCCTCACAGGGAACAGCTTCTGCCTCAGAGCTCAGCTCAGTCTCCCCTCTTTGGGCAGGTTCAAGCCATTGCCCTGCCCTTGGCCCTACAGGCCCTTGTCCCAAGCCCCTCTCCAGGTTCCCTGCAGCCCCTTTAGGCCCTGGAGCTGCTCTCAGGTCTCCCCTTCAGGAGCCTTCTCTTGTTGAGGCTGCCCCAGCCCAGCTCTCAGCCTGCTTTCGGAAGTGTATGTCTTGAAAGAAGCCCCCTTTCTAGACCCAATCACATGTGTTGTGTCAGCATTCCTAAAACCCTCCAGCCAGTTATTCAACCCACTGTTTAATTTACAGCCTATGGTTTATGGTGGGCCTGTTCTAGAACATCCATCATTCAGTGAGGGGGGTAAGGGAAAGCTCTGAGACTACAAAGGGAACTAACAAAAACAACCCCTTTATCCCATGTAGTTGAGTTAGAGATAATAAAATAGATCCTTATGGTCATCCCTTTAATTAAAGCCAACCATTCTGTCACCCTCACAAAGTTGTACCAGTCGGTGCCTGTGGCACACAGTAAACTGCTTTTAACAAGGTTGTCCCTAAAGAAGCCAGGCAGTATTTTAATGCAACTCCATACCCCACTTGATTTGTTCTCTTTAAAAAGAGTTAGAAGGGGTATAAATATTATAGCAAATGCTTCCAGTATGAAGCCAATATAATGTTTTTGTTGCTCAGTAACTAAGTACCAATGTTTGACACAGGTTTCGTATAGAGTTGAAATGCGTATTGCCAGGATGCATGAAGGTCATATAGCATCCTCCTTCTAGACCAACCACTTTGAGGTCTTTGACAACGCGCATATGAGATCATGCTTTATTGTTATGCTGAAGCCCTGGATAATGTGCAGGTGTATGCATGCGTGCACCACCTCCACAAGCTGCTGAGCTTCATTCCTGAACCATGCCCTGCTCACGTTTTGTTGAACAATATCATAAGAAAGTGATTACTTTATTTTGACAGCTTTCCTAGGAAGCTCTCCTGAACGGCTTCACGAATGTCAAGAGCACTTAGAGAAAGTAATGAAAAGAACCATAGAAAATTCATCTTCCATGATAATCTGAGCTTTAAAGTCACCCGCTTCATGCCAAAGCGTTATCTGAGTGCACTGTCACTCTCCTCAACAGCCCCATGCTGAGGGAATCCTCTGCTAATATTGGCCTTCAGTTACTGTTAGGAGTGTGTATTTCCAAAGCTCATCCTTAGGTGAGCGAAGCACCTGGCTTCAGGGATCTGCACCCATATTGTTGGTTCAGAGCTTCAGTTTAAAACCTTCATGGGCAGTTTTTCAAGTTCACAGATGTCGTTGACTGGGATAAATGGGAAAAGG
This sequence comes from Agapornis roseicollis, assembly GCA_002631895.1. Lineage (NCBI taxonomy): Eukaryota > Metazoa > Chordata > Aves > Psittaciformes > Psittacidae > Agapornis > Agapornis roseicollis. Next base: position 21,227 of record NDXB01021182.1, read on the forward strand.
TCCCCAGCTGCTGTTTGAGCATCCCCAGAGCGTGAGCAGCAGGTTGAGGGAGGGGTTCTCCCACTCTGCTGCATTCTGGGGAGACACAAGGAGGGGGGGAATGGCTTGAACCTGCCTGAAGGGAGGCAGAAGCTCTTCCCTGGGAGGGTGCTGAGGCGCTGGCCCAGGGTGATGGCCCAGAGAAGCTGTGGCTGCCCCATCCCTGGCAGTGCTCAAGGCCAGGTTGGACACAGGGGCTTGGAGCAAGCTGCTCCAGTGGAAGGGGTCCCTGCCTGTGGCAGGGGCTGGAGCTGGATGAGCTTTACGGTCCCTTCCAACCCAAACCAGTCTGGGATTCTCTGATCTCCCCATTGACATACTTTGAGCTATCAGTAACACAGTGGCAGTTTCACACATAGGCAGTTTGTAGACATATGTCTATGAAGTATGACTTGCAGAGAGAGATATGCATCTTTCATACCTTTTTCTATCTACTGCACTGTATTAGAACCGCTGTATAACCTGCTACAATGATTTCCCTCAGCTTCTCCTAGAATAATAAGCACAAGGATAATAAAGAATAATTCTGATACAACTTGCTTTTTACATTTTCCTTCAGGAAAGCCAGGGCAGTCTTTGTGTTCTACCAAAACCCTTTTCATTTATTCCTTTAAAATTAGCCCTTTCTCAAGATGAAAGCTGATGGGCAGCAAGCACCACTTTACTGTAGGATGCCAGTAAAGGCAAAACCACCTTGTAGAGGAACTTAGTTCTGTCTCTATAGCACTGTATGGGTTTCTGCACATCTATAACAAGGCAGAGAGCTATACAAAGGTAAATTCAGAATAACAGGGTAAAAAACTGTCATCAGAACATACAGGAATGTCTTTATAATCGGTTAATCACAGAATCATAGAATGGTTTGGATTGGAAGGGACCTTAAGACCATCCAGTTCCAACCCCCCTGCCATAAGCAGGGACACCTCACACTAAACCATGGCACCCAAGGCTTCATCCAATCTGGCCTTGAACACTGCCAGGGATGGAGCACTCACAACCTCCCTGGGCAACCCATTCCAGTGCCTCAGCACCCTCACAGGAAAGAATTTCTTCCTTAGATCCAATCTAAACCTCCCCTGTTTCAGTTTGAACCCGTTACCCCTTGTCCTGTCACTGCAGTCCCTAGTGAAGAGTCCCTCCCCAGCATCCCTATAGGCCCCCTTCAGACACTGGAAGCTGCTCTGAGATCTCCATGCAGCTTCTCTTCCCCAGGCTGAACAGCCCCAACTTTCTCAGCCTGTGGTGTCTGTTTTCTTATAGTTGATATTGGAACTGGATGATCTTAAGGTCCTTTCGAAGCCTAACCATTCTATGATTCTATGATCCTATGGTTCTATGATTCTGTGATTCATTATAAGCCTGAGATTTATATCATAAAATATATCATAAAACGTAGAAGTAAGAAGAGAAAAGGATGTGATAAATGAGCCTAGCCACAAATAAGACTCATCATGGATATTTCCTCCTGGAAGTGTGTTGTTGCCAGAGGAACTGTTAGTAACAGGATAGTAAGGGATGAGGTGTCATGGATAGACAGACAAACAAACACTGGGTAAACTCCATTGCCCTTCCGCCGTGACCAAAGCACTGCATTGCTGAGGGGTGCCTTGACAGATTCATCGCTTTGATTTCCTTTTAGTGGCCTCTCCGAGTGTTAATAAACCCATAAAAGTTTGATGTCTGTTTCCGAGTTATTCGGAGCGCAGCCTCCTGCCATCGCGCTTCCCAGAATGTCAAGTAGAACCTGAAGGGAAAGGTCACGGAGCCCCGCTCTCACCAATCACATCCGTGTGCCAAAGGGAATAAGGTTTTTCCACCTGTGCAGAGAGGTTTCACACTTAACTGCACCCATGGTTTTTACCAAATGAAACCAGGCAGCTTCTGTGGACGGGGACGGGGGGTGTAGGCATTAATCACAGTGACAGGCATCAGCTCTCAGCGTTGTCACCCCTTCTTGTTGCGCTCTGGAGGTAATTAAAAGAATTGGATTTCTTAAAGCCTTAAAGGCAGAAAAAGAAATGAAGAAGAGGGTGGGGATGAGGGGGCAACAAGGGAAGGACTGGCAAACCCGTTCTGTGCTGCTGTTTGGTGGCACCTGGGTGGCACCATGTGCAGAAGCAATCCAAAGTCATGATAAAAACCTCCATTTGCCAGCAGGGACTTGAATGGGTTCATTTTGGTTGCTGCCAATGGAGAATTTCCCCATTTCTTTCTGTATAATAAATAATTAAAATCATTAGAGCTCGTTGGCATTGTGCTACGCCACATCATGGCACATTCCATAAGCCCTTTGCTGTGAAAGAATGGAATTGTGAGTTTCCAGAGACTGATGCGTTCACCAGCCTGGAATATCTATGGATAAAAAGGGACAAACCCCTTCCTCAGCTCCCTGGCAGCTTTGGGAATTGTGTCCCTTAGAGATCAGAATCCAGACGCAAAGCTTGCAAGTTAACTTTGAATGGCTTTAACCTGCCCGAGGGGAGACTGAGCTGAGCTCTGAGGCAGAAGCTCTTCCCTGGGAGGGTGCTGAGGCGCTGGCCCAGGGTGATGGCCCAGAGAAGCTGTGGCTGCCCCATCCTTGTCAGTGCTCAAGGCCAGGTTGGACACAGGGGCTTGGAACAAGCTGCTCCAGTGGAAGGGGTCCCTTCCTGTGGCAGGAGTTGGAGCTGGGTGAGCTTTATGGTCCCTTCCAACCCAAACCAGGCTGGGATTCTATAGAATCATAGAATCATAGAATGGTTTGGGTTGGAAAGGACCTTAAGATCATCCAGTTCCAACCCCCCTGNAGAACAAGCTAGTGGAAGGGGTCCCTTCCTGTGGCAGGAGTTGGAGCTGGGTGAGCTTTATGGTCCCTTCCAACCCAAACCAGGCTGGGATTCTATAGAATCATAGAATCATAGAATGGTTTGGGTTGGAAAGGACCTTAAGATCATCCAGTTCCAACCCCCCTGCCATAAGCAGGGACACCTCACACTAAACCATGGCACCCAAGGCTTCATCCAACCTGGCCTTGAACACTGCCAGGGATGGAGCATTCACAGCCTCCCTGGTCAACCCATTCCATTGCCTCAGCACGCTCACAGGAAAGAATTTCTTCCTTAGATCCAATCTAAACCTCCCCTGTTTCAGTTTGAACCCG
>NDXB01021183.1:0-10043 GCA_002631895.1 Agapornis roseicollis
TTTTTTTTTCCACATGCATCTCCAGTATATTCAAGAATAAACCCATCAGGTCTCAAAGTGCATCACCATGATAAACTTAAGTGTCAGTTAATAACTTGCCAAAGCAGAGCAATCATGGACTCTGGACAAAGTCTTGTGAGGTTGCTGGAGAGCTACCCAGCAGTAATGGAGACCTGTGCCATGAAGTGCTGCTAGGGCATGGTAACACAGAGACCTTGCCTTTCATCAGGCTGGAGTTTAAGAAGGCTACTCGTCTCCATACAGGAAGAAAAGGAAAGGTTTTGAGAGTTGTCAGTTTTGTTAGTGTCCATCAGCACTTCTAAGAGTTGACGAAGAATGATTATTATGCATGGTTTTGAGATAATTCCTTCTTGACTTTTTAACTTTGTTCTTCAGTTTTCCATAAAACAAATCTTTAATTAGACTCCCAATGCAGCAAAGTATCTAAGCAAGTGAAAAGAGTTTAAAGCTCATCTACATTAACACAGTTCCAATGTGTTTAAAATGATACATGTGCTGGCTGGGGTGGACCCCACCTGCCTTTCCCAAAATGTAGCCAGAGGTTTCAATAGCCTCTCTGCTGCTACAGTTGATGCACAGAGCTTTCCCTGTGTTTTCATTCTACCTTGAAGACTCTCCCAAGCAATTCAACAATTTCTCTATTGAAACTTCCTTGTTTGAATGCAAATGAAGAGCAGAGCTGAGCCTACGGTGTTGAATGAACATAAACTGAAATGCCTTTACCAGATTTCATTTCCAAGCCTTTCCTCTTTTCTTCCACAGGGGAGATGTGTCATCATGAAGTTTAAAAGGAAGCTCTCTATGTAACTTGCTCCTGTTTATAAAAGGTTGCCCACCTTTCTATTTGCCATTTTAAAAACTGACTAGAAACACATTCTTCATTGAAAAATGCTTAGCTGCAAACATGTACATAACTCCAGTTAGTGAGAGCATCCAGTTAGTATTTGTATCCAGCATCAGCATTAACTCACCAACCATTTATATAAAAATATTCTGTAGCAGAAAATGAATTACTGCCTAGAGGGAAAAAACTTAGCAGATAGAACAGCACCATACTAACCTGCTGTGCATGGCTCTAGTTTTAATGCGGGCTCTCTGTAATTATAGGGCTAGTGCAGAATCACAGTGATGGTTTTCACCCTGGCTGATCTCAAAGAAGTTCTTTTTTTCAGCCTCATTGAAGAGCTGCAAGGTGGACTGTGAGGGTCTTAGATGACTTTAGTCCAGGGTGAAACCCCACTGGGACTTTGCGAAAGAGGACAGTAGCCTGTTGAGCCTGTCAGATATGTTTCTGTTGGATTTACTGACCATTCCCCTTATCTCCAGATAGTGAAAAGCATGTTGCCTGTAAGCCTCTGGAAATCCTATCCCTCTGGTATTTTGGTGTACAAGGGATACCAGAGGACACTGAAGCATAAGGTCTGTCAGAAGTTGGAAGACGAAGTAATGGAGAAATCAAGAAGACAGGCTTGCTTGGGCTCTTTTTATTGCTCCTCAGCACTGTTGTCCTGCATTTCCACCTGGATGACGCCTCTCTGCTATGGGCTGTGATAAGCCTCTGAGACAGGCAGCTCCTTCAATGTCGAGATGGCTCCCCCCCCTCCTTTCACACACCACTCTCTTTTTGTTTCTGTGATATTGCTTCTCTTCATGGCAGAGGGCAGCAGGGCTCCCCACTTTCCACAGAGAGCTCTGGAATTGATGGTGGTCATCTGCGAGATGTTTGATGTCTCACATTACTACCTACAGTACGGGTTTTGATGCCACTGTGATTATGCCTGTACTTACAGCATTGCAGTTTCTAACAGTGTCCCCCTTGCTAAGAGATTCCCACCTGACTGTTGATGCCAAGCTAAGCTTTGTGCTTCAATACTGATTTACAAGGCATTTCAAGTAAAAATGAGGTTGTCATACTACCTCAAGTAACCTCCACTGTACCCACTCCCTGCCAATGGTACCGATGGTACCCAACACCAGGCCTAACAATTTTTCCATGCAGTAATCCTAGGCACCCTTTCCACATTTTCATGCAGATATGGTGCCTGAAGAGACTTGTAGAGGTCCATAGGCACCAGTGTTTTCACCTGGAACTCCATTCAGAGCTCTCCTTGCCATTATGTCTATTTAATGGCCTGGGCAGTCATAGCCCTGTCAGATAAAGCATTTACTCATAAAAATTATCTGATGAAGACCCTTCAATATGCAGTACATAATGGCAATGTAGTTCCCAAGGATAACAATAGCAGGAATAAATACAATACTAGATAGAGAAGGGCTTGCAGAAGCAACATTTTTAGCTATCAGTTCCACTGATTAACACCAATGGACTAAGCATTCCTATTAAATTCAACCTGAAGCTGCCTACCCATGAGTTTTCCCTTGTCAGATGCTTAGTTTCAGCTTTATTTTTAAAGTTGTCTGCCCACACAGAGCTGTGATGTGAGCATCTCTGGGAGCCATTCAAGTGGAAGACCTCCATGATAGACTGACTGCCCTGAGTATTGCTTGGGGGAAGCATTAATGAAAGTGCCATAAGCCAGGTTAGAAAAAGCTCCTTCTATGCATTACAGAATGTTTACACAGCCATTTTCCCTTTAAAGCATCCCCAGATTTTCAGGTGCAAGTGTTCAGTTCAGTAAAGCTTAGCCATAATCCCAGATGACAGTCTGTCTAAGAAACTGCCCAGAGGAAAGATCCAAGCAAGATGTGCATTTTTTCTCAGAGACCACTAAGAAATTACATCACTGCTGTAGTGCCACAGTTTGTCTGTTAATATAGGTAGGAAGGACTGGAATAATGACTGTTGTCTGCAGCTCTTCAGAAAGGAAAAAGTGTAGTAGTGCAAAATGTGACTTCCTTCACCCAATACTCAAAAGGGTTTTGTTCGAACAATGTGTTTTGATTTTAGTCATATACTCTTGGTACAAGAAAGGCAATCTGATGACCTCTCAAGCTTGTTTCCTTCCAAATATGAAGGTTAAATGGCACTGCAACTTTTTCTCACTGTCTTTTGTTTCTCATTCTCATGGCCAGGAAGACGCAGGGAAGACCACATGACTCAGGACACTGTAGAAAGGGAAGCATGCCTTCATTTAGTCAGCCATTAGAAAAACTAATCTGCTAAAATTATGGGTTATTATTTCTATTTTTGCCTTCCAGTGTGTAAGCAAATACTGTTTGATACTGACAGCTGTTGTTAAACATTGGAAGTAAAGGGACCCAGCACCAGGGAGGGGAGGGCAGGCTGCCATTCATTTGGATAGATATGTTTAATCATCAACTATATACTGCACTCTGATCTGTGCGACATCTGACTTCTGATGAGATGAAAGTTCTGAAAGTTATTACTGAAAGCAACAAATTGTATAAAGAAGTATTCTAATTGAAAGTACACCTTGCAAAGAACTAAAAACTAAATCAAGATCTAAGCATTTGTTTCTCATTGACATCACTGGGAACTGCATATACATGCATCCAGCAGAAAATAATTTTAGTAATTAAAATAATTAAAGTTGCTTCATTTTGCAGAAATTATATTTCATGTTCAGCTGCAATTTATAGGTTAATGCTTTGTGTTATTTTAGCAAAATTGAAAAGCTGGGGTTTCAATGCATCACTACAACTTACACTGAGCTGGAAATGAGCAAAGATAAGTTTGCTTGTCTCTAATCACTGTCCTTTAAGGCTTGCATTTTACCTGATCATTTCATTCACTGCAACAGAAAGAGGAAAACCAGCTTATTGTCACATAAATATGCTTCTGCAGCTGGCTCTGAAATGGTAAATAGTTCCCCTCAGAAAACTCTTACTCCTATAATAGACCCAGTGAAATTCACACTTCTGCCTTAAGGAAATAAACTACTTAAATGCTAATGTTTCACATTTAAATATTTTAAATTGCTTCCAAAGTAACACAAAGGTCATGTGCGTGCTTTACAGCTGGACAGCTATAGAAAATATTTTCCAATATTCAGAAGGAAAAGCAGGGAACTTCATCTTCATAGAAGGAATGAGACTGCCAGAGACCACAGGGACATTTGCTCTTCTGTCTCAATCCCAAAGCATCTGCAATGGCCTTATTCAGGTGCTGTGTCAGGGATAAAAAATAGTATGTGTGAAAGTCTCCACTTGGATATGGTCTTGAACAAAGAGGTCCAGTGCAGCAGACCCCAAGCAACCAATGTGATCCAGGTGATTTGTTGTCTTTGCAATGGGGGAGTCAAGGAAAGCGATTGCAACATCTCACCAGTGGTGTGATGGCTGCTACACAAACAAGTGCAACAAACAAATGAAAGCTGCTGGAACAAGTGCTTGAATACATGAGGTCACTGAGCTCACAGCCTGGATGCTCCTCGTGGCACCTTCTCAGTGACAGCCCTGTCCCATCCTGAGGAGAGAGGGGACCCAGGCTACTCATGGCTCTGCAAGGGCACTGCTCAGCATACAGGGCCTGGTGCACATGGCCAAACTGGGAACTCCTCTGACACTTTCTGGGGGTAAGGGAGCAGGGTTTTGCCATGCCCCTGCTACTCTTCTGCAATCCTGGCTGTGTGAGTTGGTTGTGGTGGGTTTTTTTTGGCAGAGTTTCTCTTTTCTTGCCATTCAAATATTCAGCCATCCAAATATCTCTATTAAGAGAATCCCTTCCAAAGTACTTGAAGAGATTATTCCCATATTAATATATCCCTTTAATATGGTCATTTCTGGTTCAAATATAAATTGGAAATTTGGAAGATTTGTGGGATCCATGATATTTTATTTTGCATAGGTCTAGCAGTGCCTATCTTACAGGGACTGCCTTTCAAGATGAAGGAAGACTTCTTTTTAACTAGTGACTCTCTAACCAGCCCTGGCTAGGCGTTATTCTTGGTCTTTTCCACCTTGTATATACAGAAGAAGATTTTACAGAGCAGGCTGTCCTTGTGATCCCTGTGCAGCCCTGTTCCTTTCAGCACATATACACAGGTTTAACCAACTGAAACGTGGTAAACAGCTGTGCTGGAAATCAACTGCATGGAATGAAACCTGCTGGATTTTTTTTAGCATGTAATCGTATGTTATTATTTACTGAAATAATTTAACTTGCCCATAATTTACAGATATTTACAACCCCCTTGCCCTGAAATCTGTCTATCTGACACTGTTAATAAATCGTTGATTCAGAGACAGAAAGGGGCTGGCATTGAAAGAGTTCCTCCATAGTGCAAACAGGACTCAAAAGACTGAACAGATTATGTCAACAGTCCTACTCCTTCAATTTAAGCTACATAGTATCCCTCATAGTCACCAGCTAGAACCCTATCTTTTATGAAAACAGACAAGATAACATCGTCACCACTGTCTTTCATTTTAGATATTTATTTTTTAAAATTCAGGCCTATGAGCTCTAAGATTAGCTTTGACCTCTTTAGTTCTGCAAAAGAAACTTCTAAATCAGTCTAACATACTGCCAAATACTGGAACCACCGTTCCTGGGAGGAGATGGTAAGAATCACACATCAGACACGAGACATATGAAAATCACAGGTTTTAATCATAGAATCATAGAATCATAGAATAGTTAAGGTTGGAAAGGACCTTAAGATCATCTAGTTCCAACATCCCTGCCATAAGCAGGGACACCTCACACTAAACCATGCCACACAAGGCTTCATCCAACCTGGCCTTGAACACTGCCAGGGATGGAGCATTCACAACTTCCTTGGGCAACCCATTCCAATGCCTCACCACCCTAACAGGAAAGAATTTCTTCCTTATAGCCAATCTAAACCTCTCCTATTTAAGTTTGAACCAGTTGTCCTATCACTACAGTCCCTAATGAAGAGTCCCTCCCCAGCATCCCTATAGGCCCCCTTCAGATACTGGAAGGCTGCTATGAGGTCTCCACGCAGCCTTCTCTTCCCCAGGCTGAACAGCCCCAACTTTCCCAGCCTGTCTTCGTATGGTCATGCTCTGCGTCTGTGAATACTGAAACTATGGTGCAGCCTTTACCAAAATGTCTCTTGAATCATATTTCAGTCCTTTAAAGCAGGCATTGTGGGAATCTAGTTGCTTTGTTCTCCTGCATTTTTTTCCCCTGCACTTTGTTCTAGGAGTTCTAGTACTGCTAAGAACTGAAACTGCACTTACAGTACTTTTAATAAAGTACAACTGTTGCCACACTTCAGTAATGCCTAACAGCACTGAGCATTTACTAAGCATGAATAGCATGTCATGTACAAGCCCAGTTAGTAAACATATCAAGGAGATCTCTGCCACATCAGGGAGGATTGAGGCGAGCAGGAAGCACAGCTAGGACCCAACACTGATAAAATGGAAGCCATAAATTAAGAAGAAAATCTCTGTCTTACTTCTGTTTTGCACACAAAACATACTGTAAGTAGATTATGAATACTGAGTACACATCAGTCACTTCACACTGAACCCTCTTCGATATTACTTGGCAGTTATTTGGGATGTAAAAGGTCATTTCTGGGGAGTCACCATATGTACTTATATAAAGACACATCCATACCAGCAAAGCACACACAGAGGATGGCTCCCTCATGAACGAGTGAGCTTTCACCGTCTGGTAGAAAGATTCAATCACTGAGCAAACTTAAAAGTCCAATAATTATTTGAATCTATTCAGCTTCACATCTCTTAGCAGCATATGCATACCAGGAACTTCAGTCCTGGTATTTTTTCTGTGTCTATTGTCCTGGAACATGGAAAGAGTCTTGAAAAAATTAGTCACTTTGCCTATTTTTGCAAAGCTTGTTCAAAAATCAGCGAGTATTTTTCAGCATGAGTCACTACCCACATCCCTGTTGCAATAATTGGGTTATGCATTCTCATTAGAAACTCTGACTCCTGTTCCTTCTCTTCAGTTAGAAGATGAGCAGCAGCCAGCTGGTTAGAGTTTTATTAGAAAACCATGAAGTGTTCAAATGCAACTGTGCATGAATTCTGTTTGTTTGCTTTGAAGGTACAGCAAAACCAAAGCAACCAGCCAGTCAAGCATGGGTTAGTCAACCCCTGCTTTAGATGAACCATCCAGTCAACTACAGTTGTTGCAAGAAAACCACAAAACAGCAAATGCTAAACCTTTGGCAAACCTTAGAAACAAGCACCATTGCCCTTCTGCCTCTCACAGCTGGGAAGATTGAAGTGGAAATCGGTACCTGGGTAGAAGCCGGTGTGCTCCTGTGGGTGCTGGGTCCCGCTGCCTGCCTCTCTGGGCAGCTCAGCAGCTCTGTGGCCTATGCTGCCTGTGCGGGTCAATGTTTCACCAGGCTGTTTCACCCGCTGTCCCACCCTCCCTGCAAACACCCCGTGGTGGAAGGCAGAGCCTGGGCTACAGGTACAGAGCCAGTGCCAAAAAGGTTTTCCCCTCTTCTACCCACCCTGTTCTCCACAGGGAAAACAAGGCACATACAAAAAGGAAACCCGCAAACAGGGGGACATAGGGAAAGCATGCAACAAAGGGGGAAAAAGGTACATAAATGTGCTATTAATAGATAATTTGTGGGAGGCAAGTCATGATAACCTTTCTCTGTATTGTTCTAAGGCTGCATGCAAGCCAAGGCGTGCCTGGCTGAAAGCTGAGAGGGAATGCTTAATTTATGGGAGCACATGAAATTTCCAAATAAATCTTTGTCATAAGAGAGCAGTCATCCAAATCACAGCTAAAACTTCAAAATGGCAACAAAAAGACCTGAAACCACATGATAAAATAACACAAAGGGAGCCTAAACACAAAGACAGGGAAAAGAAATGACCGAGGCAATCTGCAGTGTTTTACCTTGCAGGTAGACGCTCTGCTCCTGCCTCCTGGCTTCTTGGGAGTGCCTCAGAGTAAAAGTTCTACCTGCACTAACCAGAGCCTTTCGATTCCCGGAAAGTTAACAATTACAAGCAGAGGGCAGCCGAAATGGGCTGGCAGCTGAATGCAGCACTGACAAGGTGCTGCTGCCACTCCTTGAGGACAAGAGGACAGTTACTGAGCTTGGGAAGGGCTTGAAGGCTGGTACTCCGTGGTTGCTCCCAACCTTGGAGACCCTTTCTGGTCCTGGGACACAGATGTGTAACCATGGAAGAGCAATGGGAAAACCTAGGCTGTGATGTGTGTCCTGAGTTTCTGATACTGCTTTGTGGCCTTTCAGTCCTGGTTTGGGGAAGAGTGATTCCTTTTGTCTAATCTTAGGATATTTGACTTGAGCAGTACATACCTTACTGCACGTGTTTAAGGAAAAAAATCTACATCACTATCTCCTCTGGCTGGTCAGGTTAGCTACTAAACTTGCCATGTAGTGCAACTAGGATCATGCCCATTGCTGGGTTTGCTCTCAATCTGGATCTTGTATGGCCTTGCATAGGGATGGGGCTGTCCATGCTCAGTGGTGCTGGGCTGAGGGACACCAGCTGAATCTGGTCAGATTGGAGAGGCTTTCTTTGCCCACTGGGCACATGAGCAGATGTGTCACTGAAAGCAAGGACTCCTGAGAGGGCTTCCTGAGAGCTCAGAGCCCACAGCAAGCCGGCAGGGGCCGATGCGTGGACAGCCCTGTGGCATCAGCCTGTGCTGCATGTCCAGTTCACCCAGTGCACACGAGCCTGCCCAGCTCTCCAAGGGCCACCCTTTGCTGTGGGTGTTTTCAGCTGTGGTGTTCCCTCCTGCCAATCTGCATTTTCTTCTCCTTTTGCCTGGAAAAGGAGAGGCAGAAGAGGAATCTCTCACAGATCTGGTATTTAAGGCCACTATGGTGGCTGCCTGTGACACCCTGGTAGGACAGGCCATTGACACCAGCAGAGAAGGCATATGGACTTCCCTGCAGCTGCTAGACATAATCCTACTGCTGTAGAACGACCTGCAAGACCTGGTAATGCATTTTGCATAAGACTTTAATTCCCAGCCATCATCTGGTATGCCCTCTAGATAAAAAACCCTCTCAGCTGCTTTACAGCATCTGCTTCAACCTGCGAGGGAGAGTGATGTGATGAATGCACAAGGGAGAAAGAAACCCAGCTTCTGCCAGCTTCTCAGGCTTGTGGCAGGACACTTGCCACATCACGTTATCTTCTTGGTCCTTGCTGACCCCCCAGCTGTAAATGGAAATAACAACCTGCTATTTCACAGGGCTGCTTGGAGTCTCAGCTGTGGCTATCACCTTTGAGATCCCCAGGCAGAAAGAAGAGTCTTATCTGAAAGAGCTTATCTGCACTTAAGACCCTGCCTAACCAGCTCACAGGAGCAGGAGCTGCTCCTAGCAGTCTTGCTTCACCTGGCATTCAGAGCTGCTTCCAGAGGGATGCATTATGTGGGCAAGAGGAAAGGTCCACCCATCCTGTTTCCGCCTCCTGCTTGGATAAGGACCCCACTAAAGATCTCTCAGATCTTCCCAGCAAAACCTGGGTTGAAGAGACCATGTTTCTGTGAAAAGGTCTGCTTTCAGCAACTTGGTGTTTCCTGATGGCAGAAGAGCTTAAACAGAAGACTCTGGAGGAGTGCTGCCCACTCACATGGATCAGATCTTGATTTTTACCACCATTGTGTTTCATGTCATGACAGTGCTGGTGTGGTCTTTGGCAAGGTTGGAAACTGAGGCTGCAGTGGTGAGATTTGGAAATAGAAGAGAGACGCACTGGTACTTGGATTATGGAGCCAGTTCAGATTTAGTTTGCCTGGCAGCATAGACAAGGTCATTGGCTGTACAGGAAGGCTGTACAAACACTCACTTTTCCACAGTGCTAATACTTGTGCAAACATATTAGCCTGGTACAGGCAAAAGAGAGTTAAACCATAGCATTGACCCACTGAGACCAAAAGACTGCAGTCATAACTACTAGGTGTAGCTACCACAGAAAAATGATGGCTTTACTATGGTACAGCTAAAGTTGTATCATGTCACCTTGGACGAATAGAACAGTGGAAAATTTGATGGGTCCTCCCACTAAATATGGCCTTGTAGATAAGCTGATGCAATAGAACACAAACCAAACTGCTTTTTTTTTTTTTTTTTTTTTTTTTTTTTTTTTTTTTT